>SKCR01032471.1:0-21520 GCA_019454045.1 Zanthoxylum bungeanum
ACTCTGACTGAGACATATTGCTGTAGATGGACTCTCGGGTCTCCATTCCCATTAAACTTGGCCATGTCGGGGATTTTAAACTGAGCTGGCAACTGTTCTCCGAAGGTCATTGCCTCATAATCTAACAAATCTTCATGTTTACCCCACATTTTGTGGGTAACGGTTTCAACCTGATCCCGAAGCTTCTGAAATTCTGCCTGAGAGCCAATCACTTTGCATGTTACATACTCTGCCATGTCATCATCAGAAATGGGGATATCATCCCCCAACCCATTCGGAGGCTCCTCGCGCCTCACATTCTCTGAATTTCCCCCAGCACGGGGTACAACCATATTTGCTATGGCAGTGGTCAAGGCTTGCAACTGTTCGGTAATCTTAGCGAAACCATTTTCCAACTGATCTATCCGGGATACCTCATTATCTGATGTACTCATATCTATTACCAGTCTTTTGGTGAGTCTTCACTCTTCCCTAACCCAACGGGAATCTATGATGGCTTTAAGAACACAAGGGTTAGCATGATGTATGTATGCATGGGGTGCATGAGATGCATGTAACATATATAACATACTAAATCAACTAAAATTTTCAAACAAATCGGCCCGTTATCATTTTAGAAGCTTTTGGGCTAACTGTCATAGGAGTGAACTCGTCCCAGTTTAAATGGCCCAACGAGTTCACATCTCATGGCAATGAGCCCAACTAAATCCAAATGGTAATGTTCCGAACACAAGCACAAAGTGGCCCATCAATCACTTAGAAGCCTTTGGCCCAATCGTCATAAAATACGTTCTTGTCCCAGTTTAAATGGCCCAACAAGCCCATATCCCCTGACAAATGGTCCAAATGGATCCAAACGACGATGTTCCCAAACAAAAGCATAAAAGAAAGATAATGCAAACATAAAACAATGATTTCTACAGAATGACCCATCAACATTTCAGAAGCTTTGGGCCTGATGGTCATAAGGTACGAACTCGCCCCAGTTTAAATGGCCCAGCAAGTTCGCATTTCTGACAATAGTCCAACTGCATCCAAATGAGGATGGTCCACAAGCATATACTCAAGGAAATAATTATTACCTTAACCATACAACCCCGGTCTATGGGTGGGTTCGCGAGAGTGTAGACAAAGGCTCTCACCGGCGAAGGATGGCTCACAACTAGGTCTCCCCAATCAAGGGTTTGAGGGGCCAAGTGAGCGCACCCTTTTTTATACACTAAGGTACGTGCCAGTGAGCTATAATGTGTGACCGAATGTCAAATGGATTTCCCGTTGTAGATTCCCCAGAGGGAGGGTGGAGCGAGGCTCAGTTAAATACCCAGCTTGTTAGGCTCTTATCGCTTGGTGTAAGGAATAAACAACGAGTCCTTCAAATTATTCCATCATAATAGGCTACGAGTAGATGGCTATCTAGGTGCCTTCACAGCTTTTCCTTCTAGAAAGGTAGTGAGTGAATGAAGACACAAAACCATTACCTAGCCTCAAAATGCCTTTGATTAAACCCCTATTTTATCCACTATAGACACGGTCAATTAGAACATAAATCCAAACATTATAAGACAATATTTTGGGGCCGATTCTCTATCCCCAGTGGAGTCGCCAGACTGTGGGACACAGAAACTGGACGACGCATGCTGTCCTAGGCTCGCAGCCTAGTTGGGAGTACGGAGTAGCCCGCGGGGGACTAAACCAGAGAATAATGGAGTCGCCACACGGTGTGAACCGGGAAAATGAGATTTAAGGCCGCACTCACCCCTCGCAAGGGAAGACCTCAAACTGTTGGGTTCAGAATGGTCCCTTACTTATGTCACTTGTAATAAAAAGATTCAAGTAATAATTTAATCAAGCTTAAGTAACACTTATTTCCAAGAGTATCATGCTTTTAAATTCACATGCACAAAAATAAAACTTACACCTAAATTTGCATATATTTCTCATCTAAGATTGCATGCTTGAAAGTACATCAAAGTATCAACGAACATACAACTTCATTGGCATATTGTATTCATGGAAACACAAGCACACACTAACCACACAAGCACACATAAAGGCGAATCAAATAATGGCGAACATGTGATTTCATAGACATATCATAAATAAATAGCCATTACATGTCCATGCACAAATAAAATAGTCAACTAAGTACATAATGCAAAAAGACACTTAAGGATGCAATTAGGCATTAAAGTGAGCATGTTATGACGTGGTGCAAAAGAAGATAACTAATATGGACACAAAGACACATGTGAGCACTTTTCCAAGTGGTACGTGGAATTGTATCCCAAGTATAGACCGCACTACCGTCCATTCAGAATCGGCTACGGAATTTATGTCTGGGTTTCCATCCGATATACCACAAGAAATAATACTCAAATGTTATCATGTTATGGATATGTGAATTGTAATACGTTAAGCCAAGACTAAGGGATAGATAATGCAATCAATATATGAAAGACGCGGCAAATATCGTGGTAAAGGTAGCCTTTTAGGCTTTTCTTCCCCCAAATGGAGAACCTTTTTAGTCCAACACAATAAGCCCATGCGCTTTTCATTACAATGCGTACAAAGATAAAGATAACTATATGAAACTTCATATACCCGATTTAACACATCTTACATTCAACCGAATATATATCAACCGGCGCGGCAAAGCATCGTGGTAAAGGATTTTAACCCCTCCAAATAGTGGACCTTTAATCTGACTTACTAAGCCCATGAGCTCGATTGCATCATGAATACAAAGAATAGAGACAATAATATCAAACTTAGTGTGCCCGATTGAACATATCTTACATTCAACCGAACACACATCAACCGGCACGGCAAAGCATCGTGGTAAAGGGTTTTAACCCCTCCAAATAGGGGACCTTTAATCCGACTTACTAAGCCCATGCGCTAGATCGCATCATGCATACAAAAATAAAGACAATCATATCAAACTCAGTATGCCCGATTGAACATATCTTACATCCAACCGAACACACATCAACCGGCACGGCAAAGCATCGTGGTAAAGGATTTTAACCCCTCCAAATAGGGGACCTTTAATCCGACTTACTAAGCCCATGCGCTCGATCGCATCATGCATACAAAAATAAAGACAATCATATAAAACTTAGTATGCCCGATTGAACATATCTTACATCCAACCGAATACACATCAACTGGCGCGGCAAAGCATCGTGGTAAAGGATTTTAACCCCTCCAAATAGGGGACCTTTAATCTGACTTACTAAGCCCATGCGCTCGATCGCATCATGCATTAACAAGTAACATACAGAATTCAAATGACGAAAAATAAATAAATCAAAGCAACATGAAACAAAAGAAGGTGCCGTTTGCTCAAGCGGTACATGGAGTTGTATCCTGAGTAAAGATCATACTACCGTCCATTCGGAATCGGCTATGAAATTTAGGTCCGGGTTTCCATCCGATATACCGCGAGAGTTGACACATCTTTCATTTTATTCCAAAGCTACAACATACAATATTTCATAATACATGCATATTTATCTACTCAAGGTCCACAACATGCATTTCCACATAACAATCATGCGAACAATACTCAATAAATAATAAAAATAGAACTGAAAACGAGTGTGAAAATTACCCTCAGGTCTAACCTTTTATGTCGACTTTCGAACCATTTTCTTAAATGATAATAAAGATGTTCATTTCGTTGAATCTCTTCTGTAACATGAGTATATTTGAGAAAAGTATTCAACCTTGGTATTATGGAATCCAGTGATGAACACGGGGAACCCTCGAAATAAGCAAACAGAAAAGATAAGATACACATTCAGAAATTGGGAAATAGAGGCAGTGAAAATATCAGACTTGGAAGGGAATTAGTTCACCGAGCCGATCAACGTAGACAGATTGAAGTAGTAGCTTGCCTGAGGAAAAGAAGACTGAGAAGTCGCCAAGAGAATTGGCAGAAGACCTAACCCAACAGGATAGAAAATTCACTCATACATGCATGCATACACGTAACATATTTTGCATTCTTTTTTGTGTTTGTTTTGTTCTGTATTCACAGATTTCAAAGAAGAAAAAGAGAAAGCGGCAAAGACAAGCCAACTAGAATCAGCAACATATCAGTAGTAGTTTCGGGGATAAGTCCCGGGGTTGAGGCCCATATCAGTTTCAGTCTTGGGGATGAGTCCTAGGGGCGAGGCCCACATCAGTATTAGCTGGGGGCGAGGCCCATATCAGTATCAGTTGGGGGTGAGGCACATATCAGTATCTTTTGGGGGTGAGGCCCACATCTTCATCAGTTTGGGGTTGAGGCCCATATCAGTTTCAGTCTCGGGGATAAGTCCCAGGGGCGAGGCCCATATCATTATCAGTGTGGGACGAGTCCCACATCATTCTGGGGGCGGGGCCCACATCAGCATCACTCTAGGAGCAAGGTCCACATCATCATCAGAATCAGTCTTGCCGGATATGGCACTCTGGGGGCGAGGCCCACATCAACATCAGTATCAGTTTAGCTGAGAATGTCACTCCAAGAATGGAAACACAGTTCAAGAATGAACAAGCCGGGAATGGCACTCCAGAATGGAAACACAGTTCGAGAATGAACAAGCCGGGAATGGCACTCCAATAATGGAACACAGTTCGAGAATGAACAAGCCGGGAATGGCACTCCAAGAATGGAAATACAGTTCGAGAATCAAAAAGCCGGGAATGGCACTCCAAGAATTGAAAAACAGTTCGAGAATAAACAAGCCAGGAATGGCACTCCAAGAATGGAAACACAGTTCGAGAATGAACAAGCCGAGAATGGCATTCCAAGAATGGAAGCACAGTTCAGGAATGAACAAGCCGGGAATGGCCCTCCAAGAATGGAAACACAGTTCGAGAATGAACAAGCCGGGAATGGCACTCCAAGAATGGAAACACAGTTCTAGAATGAACAAGCCGGCAATGGCACTCCAAGAATGGAAGCACAGTTCAGTAATGAACAAGCCGGGAATGGCACTCCAGGAATGGAAGCACAGTTCGAGAAATAACAAGCCGGGAATGGCACTCCAAAAATGGAAACACAGTTCAGGAATGAACAAGCCGGGAATGACACTCCAAGAATGGAGCAAGGTTCGGGAGTGGACCGCATCACAGTAATGGTTCGGGAATGGACAAGTTGGAAATGACACTCTGAGAATGGAGCACAGATCGGGAATAGACCACAACCATGGTAACGGTTTGAGAATGGACCACCTCTCATTGAAACGGTCCGAGAATGGACCACCTCTCCTCAACTTGGTTCGAGAATGGACCACCTCACAACAAAATCGACTCAACACAACAGTAAGTTAAGCAACAGCTGGCGAGCCAGGTAAGTGAAAATGCATTGCATAACTTTGATAGGATTGTCACTGTTACACATTACACAAGTCCCATCAAAGTGGGGGCGATGTAGGCACTACATTTTTGCATGTAAGACCCAATGATGAGTCTCATTTGGAGGCACTACCTTTTAAGTCGCGGAAGTCGTGGGAAACGGACGTCAGAAGGGAAAAGATGGAAATCAGTACTTTGTCAAATTTGACTCGCTTGTTTAGCTTTGGGCTCGCTGGTGGACCTCCGTTTTAAAGCACCTTTAGCCTAAAAAACCACGCAAACACTTAACCTTGGCCCAAAAAACCCCACATCCAAGCCCATCTTTATCCATGCAAACCCTAATTGACCACTATAAAACACACACTAAATCAACCCTAGGACAACACTCTGATCCCCACGGCACTTCAACCAAAAAACAAAACAAAGCAAAACCCTAATTCACGTCCTTGACCCAGCTCTCTCTCCATCTCTGAAAAAAACAAAACAAACAAATAAACCCTAAGGACTCTATCAGCCTCTCTCATCAATCACGTACAAGAAAAGCCTAACAAACAGACTCACGCCCCCCTCTATTCTTTCTCACCCTTCTCGGCTTCAAACGCCACACACTAACAAACAAACACACTGGCCACGAACTGCCAAAATACTACCAATGCACCGACTGAAACAACAATACTCACCTGGCCTCTGTTCACTCACGCCACTTAAATTTCACGATTAGCTACCCACAAGCCACGCTTAGCCTACCTCCAACACGTACGTCCAGCATTGTTCACGCAATTGTCCATCTTAACCTCAACCGAACACAGCCCTAAGACTCAAAAAACACACCACGTACACGCCCATGTCTCTCCCCAATCAACAGGCACAGCCCTAAGACTCAACAAACACAAACTACCTAGCCCACTGCTGCCGTATAACACCATCAAAACTGCACCAAATCAGTCCCTAAACTCTCCCGAAATTACCCCGAATTAACCCAGAAACTGCCCAGTAAAACAGTCCCCGAAACACCCAAAACAGTTAGCTTTGAAGACCTGAAACAGTAAGCCTAATTCGTGACCAGAAAATACAAAGAAAACAGTAGAAAAATAGAGTGAAAACACCGAGCAAAACAGCAAAACAGCAAGCTAAGACGTTAATCCAGTGAACCGGAAGAGTTGCGGAGTGATAGCCCTTTCGACGGCCGTGAAACGGTAGTCCGAGAGTCGACGAAAAAGGTTAGACCTGAGGGTATTTTTCAAACTTATTTTCATTTTTATTTTTATTGTTTATTGAGTATTGTTCGCATGATTATTATGTTAAAATGCATGTTGTGGCCCATGAGTAGATAAATATGCATGTATTACGAAATATTATATATTGTGGCCTTGGAATAAAATGAAAGATGTGTCAACTCTCGCGGTATATCGGATGGAAACCAAAATATAAATTTCATAGCCGATTCCGATGGACGGTAGTATGATCTGTACTCGGGATACAACTCCACATACCGCTTGAGTAAACAACACATTCTTTTGTTTTATGTTGTTTTAATTTGTTTGTCAATCGTTACTTGAATTCCGCATGTTATTTATTTGATGTGTTCATGAGGTGGTATTCAAGCATGATTAGGCCGTTAGCATGCTACTTGGTTCTTAAACATGATTTAGCCCATTTAGTTGTTCATTTTCAAGCATGATTAGTCATTTATTTTACGTTGGGAATTCGCATTATGTTTAGTTTTGTTATTTATTTTCCACATTATATAATTGAGGTATTCCATGAGATTATTATATGATATTTTCGTTATAATGGTTTATTTTATGCATGCGAACTTAGGAGTAAAATTGTCCTTGGAAATATCTTGCTTACGCTTGGTTAGATTATTGCACAAATCATTTTATTACAAGTTGCATAAGTAAGGGACCATTCCGAACCCAACGGTTTGAGGTCTTCCCTTGCGAGGGGTGAGTGCGGCCTTAAATCATTTTCCCATTTCACACCGGGTGGCGACTCCATTATTCTCCGGTTTAGTCCCCCGCGGGCTACTCCGTACTCCCAACCGGGCCGCGAGCCCGGGACATCATGCGTTGCCCAGTTTCTGTGTCCCACATTCTGGCGACTCCACTGTGAAAGATGTGTCAAATAGACCAAGGGTTGAGGCCCATATTTTATCAGCAGTTTGGGGATGCGTCCCAGGGTTGAGGCCCACTTCTCATATCAGCAGTTTTGATGATGAGTCCCTGGGTTGAGGCCCGCAACAGTATCAGCAGTTTGGGGATGAGTACAGGGCCGAGGCCCACATCAGTATCAGTCTGGCGGCGAGGCCCATATCAGTATCAGTTTGGGGCGAGGCCCATATCAGTCTGGGGGCGAGGCCCGCATTAGTTTGGGGTGAGGCCCACATTAGTATCAGTTTGGGGCGAGTCCCATATCAGTTTGGGGCGAAGCCCATGTCAGTTTCAGTCTGGGGCGAGGCCCACATTAGTATCAATCTGGGGGCGAGGCCCACATTAGTATCAGTTTGGGGCGAGGCCAATATCAGTTTGGGGCGAGGCCCACATCAGTTTCAGTCTGGGGGCGAGGCCCACATCAGTGTCAGACTGGGGGTGAGGCCCACATCAGTATCAGTCTGGGGGCGAGGCCCATATCAGTATCAATCCGGGGCGAGGCGTACATCAGTATCAGCTTGGGGATGAGTCCTAGGGCGAGGCCCACACTAGTATCAGTTTGGGGCGAGGCCCATATCAGTTTGGGGCGAGGCCCACATCAGTACCAGTTCAGGGTCAAGGACCCACTACATCATCAGTTCGAAGGCGAGGTCCCTATTATCAGTGGTGTTGGGTCGAGGTGTCCAGGGTCGAGGTGCCCCGTTATCGGTTGTAGTTCCGGGTCGAGGTGCCCACTACATCATTAGTTCGAGGGCGAGGTCCCTATTGTCAGCGGTGTTGGGTCGAGGTGCCCCCGTTGTCGGTTGTAGTTCCGGGTCGAGGTGCCCAGGGTCGAGTTGCCCACTACATCATCAGTTCGAGGGTGAGGTCCCTATTGTCAGCGGTGTTGGGTCGTGGTGCCCCCGTTGTCAGTTTTAGTTCCGGGTCGAGGTGCCCATTACATCATCAGTTTGAGGGCGAGGTCCCTATTGACAGCGGTGTTGGGTCGAGGTGCCCAGGGTCGAGGTGCCCCCGTTGTCAGTTGCAGTTCCGGGATATGTCCCAGGGGTCGAGGGCCCACTGTATCATCAGTACAGTTCATATTTGGTGGTTCGGGAACAAAGCCAAGAGGTCGAGGCGCCTCACCATCATCAAATTCAGTTCAGAGCAGCAGGCAAGTCACGTGGCAGCTGGCGAGCCAGGTAAGTGAAAATGCATTGCATAACTTTGATAGGATTGTCACTGTTACACATTACACAAGTCCCATCAAAGTAGGGGCGACTGTAGGCACTGCATTTTTGCATATAAAACCTGATGATGAGTCTCATTTGGAGGCACTACCTTTTAATTCGCGGAAGTCGCGGGAAACTGACGTCGAAAGGGCAAAGTTGGAAATTAGCATTTGGTCAGATTTAACTCGCTTGTTTCGCTTCGGGTTCGCTTGTGGGACCTCTATTTTAAAACACACACAAACCCATTAAATTACATCTCACAAATTAAATAATTAAAATATTTAAAATAGACGTCACAAAATAAATTAAATAAAATTAAATTAAATTAAATTAATTAAAACCAATTATAACCAATTAAATTAAATTCACAAATTAAATTAAATTAAATTCCAAAGTTAAAATAAATCACTCACCAAAATTAAATAATTCATTGCCTTAAATAATTAAATTAAATAAAATCTAATTAAATTAAATTGTAATCAAACTAAATACACAGATAAATTAATTGATTTTGTTTCCTAATAAACCCATGTAGAAACCCTAACCCTACCCTCTCACTATATAAACAACAACAAACCCTAGACATATTCCCTCTCTCTCTAATGGCTCATGCCCTTCCTTCTCCCTCAGACACCTCACGCGAAAACCCTAAAAACAACTTCACGCCTCCCTTCTTTTCAGACAAGATAACTCACTGCCACTCCTTCTCCCTCAGACTCTCACGGCAAAAACAAAAGAAATAAACCCTAGTTCTCTCTTAACCATGCAAACCCTAATCCTCATACCCTCTCACTATAAAAATAATAGATAACCTTCAACCCTTGGCTCTCCTCTCTTCCATACTCGGCAAAACAATAAACCCTAAAAACACACCACACACAGACGTGAACACACACAGCCATGAAACACTAAACAACCTCACGCCAACATAGCTCATTCACGCCCAACAAATCAAGCCATACATCTGCCGCATAACCAATCCAGTGTTCTGCCTGCCATAGACCACAAGCCTTCGACTCAACAGACCATCACACCTCAAGTACCCTCCACAAACCTTCAACGTCACAAATTGCCTCAACACACGATACCCCTTCACGTTACAGTCCACGTAACTAGCCACAGCAGCCCTAATCTATGCCTAATTCATCAGCCCTTCAGAGCCGCATCAAGAGAGGACACCATTAGCCACTGCCCTGACGTCCCCAAGCCACGTAACAGCCCATTCTCCCTGACTTCAAACCTCACCTCACGCTCATTGCCCCCCTCACAAAGAACTAGCCCACTCATGCTCATTGCCCCCTGACCTCACCTTCCACTCACGCTTTCACCAAACTCTCACCAATAACAGCCCTTTCACGCCACAGCAAATCAACGCCAAATCCCCTCCTCACACATTGCCTAAATCAACACCACAAACAGCCCCTCAAATTTCCGAGACATAGCCCACTGCCCTGTTGGATAATATGACCCATAGCGTCACTATTTGCACAAATCATTGTGTTGTTGTAGAAAATTAACTATGTGACAAGGAAATTGCACTCTCATCATTTGTGATTAAATCACCATAGATATATAAATGAAGAGAGGTCCATATGATTAGTTCCTGGATTGAGATGATATGAGACAGTATCAGTCCACGAAGGATTAATCATTAAATATCCCTAGCCGGAGTATTATCGAGACAGGACATCGATAATACGGAATAAGCTAGTATTGCACTTGTGCGCGTTGTGAGGGCACAACGGCATAGTTCTCATATATTTAAGTATTGGATACTTATGCGAGTGCGATAGGAGGTTGTGTTTCACCGATGGTACGGGAAACAGCTTCGCTCTGGATAGACCCCTCGGAATCCCATTGGTATTATGACTATGTGTCTATGGGAGGCCGAAATCAAGGTAGGTGTGTATAGTCTTAACCTGAGACTTGCATCTCTAATACTTGCGATAATCGGTAGACTTTGGTCTTGGTGGTACATGGCTTTAACCGGTTCTGCGTACACCGCTTCTGGGTTTATTAGAGAGTCGTAGTGTATTGGGTGTGATGTCGAGACGGAAGTATCACTTCAGTTATAGTGGAGATGATGTCACGCAGGATACGGTATTAGTGCTCTTAAGTGCTGGCCGGCCATCGAGATATTATGACAAGGTCATGTATATCCGATTATAGAGACTAGTTACCAGACATTCGATATGTGCTTCGGACGGGGCAGACTAGTTATCATGTGGCCAATCTGAAGATGACCTTTGAGTTACTGAGGACGCATAATCTGAGGTTGAACCCGGAGAAGTGTGCTTTTGGGGTGGCCTCATGAATGTTTTTGGGCTGATGGTGAGCTCCATAGGTATAGAAGCAAATCCTCAGAAGATCCGGGTTGTTCTGGATCTGAAATCTCCCGGGACAGTGAATGAGGTACAAAGCTTAACCGGCTGGGTGACCGTATTGAATCGATTTATTTCCCGAGCAATCGAAAAATGCCACACGTTCTTCAAGATCATCAAGAAGGCAAAAAGGGTAGTCAACTAGACGGCAGAATGCGAGAAGGCTTTCATGCAGTTAAAGCAGTACTTGACCCAGCCCATACTCCTAGCAAAGCTGACCCCATATGAGACTTTATTCTTGTACTTGGCTGTTTCTGAGCATGCCGTGAGTTCATTACTAGTGCAAGAGGCCGATAAAGTTCATAGGTCGGTATATTATGTTAGTAAAGCTTTGTTAGATGCTGAGACTAGATATCCAACAAATGAACTGGTAGCTTTGTCTTTAATTACTGCAGCCCGGAAGTTACGACCTTACTTCCAGGCCCCTCCTATTGGGGTTTACACCGACTGTCCTTTAAGACAGATCTTGCAGAAACCAGAGGTCTCAGGTAGGTTAGTAAAGTGGTGGGTAGAATTGAGTGAACACGACATTTCTTCCCTGCCAAGGGCAGCGGTAAAGGGTCAAGTTTTGACAGACTTTGTGGCTGAATTTACAAAGTCAAAGATTTTCACCGTTGTGGAAGACAGGTGGGAGTTGTTGGTAGATGGATCTGTCAGCTCACAAGGTGGTGGGGCCGAGATCATATTGAAAAATGGTAAAGGTGAGGAAGTAGTGTACGCCTTGAGATTCACATTCGAGGCCATGAACAATGAGGCAGAGTATGAGGTAATTCTGGCCGGTCTAAGGTTATGTACGGTCATGGGTGTTCGTGATGTGATAGTGAAGAGTGATTCCCAACTGTCCGTCCAACAGTTAAAGGGAGAATTCCATGCCAAGGAGCCGAATATGATGGCCTATATGGTTAAAGTGAAAAAGTTGATCGGAAAAATGGGGAATGTGAAATTTGAGCAGATCAGCCAGGAGAACAACTATCAAACAGACTCTCTAGCATGGCTCGCATCATCAATCAGATCGGAAAAGCCCAGAATAATCCCTATGGTCTGTCTCTAAGTAAAAAGTGTATGAGAGCCCGAAGTAATAGAGTTGGATATAAAAAAACAAGTGTTCTTGGATGCAACCGATCAGGAACTATTTGGAGACTGGGGAAGTACCCGAGGAAAAGAAGGAGGCCAGGAAGCTGAAGTATAAAAGCACCAAGTTTTCCCTGATTGAAGGACTGCTATACCAAAGGGGCCATACGGTACCACTCCTGAGATGTTTAGCAGAGGAGGAGTGTTGGTTATTATCTAGGTCCCAAGATCAAACAAGACATGAAAACATTGTGTGAACACATCAACGGAGGTAGCGGAATACTCACATCGATCGGTTGAGTCGATTTGAAGACGAATGAAGCCCAAAAAGCCCACTATTTTTGGCGCCACTGGTAGCAGTTCACTGCCCTCCAAATCTGAAATTTGAGCTGCGAAACGGAGCTCCAAGCCTCGTCGAACGGATCCCGGCTCATAGGTGAACCTCCCTACCACCTTCGCAAGACTCGTAGTGTGCTAGCACTTGCGGTTTTTGCCACAAAAACCCAACTCTTGCTTCCCATTGCTCACGCCATTTTTGGCTTCAAAACCAGTCCACATTTTATGTTTTGGGCGTGATGAGAAGAGAGAAAAAGAGAGAGAAGAAAGTTGTGTAATGTGTTAATGAAAAGCTTTTCCAAAAAGCTTTATATATTTTCCAAGAAAAAATAATAAAACCAATTACTTAATTGATTTAAATAAAACCAAAAGTAAATGATTTTCCCTCCAAACACTATTACACCAACTTACATCAACTATTCACATGTCACTTTAATAAAGTGATGTGATGCAAGTCAATCCATCAATCCATCAATCAATCAATCAATCACTCAAAGTGACTTTTGATTTGATGCTTGATGTGACGATTGATTTGACGCTTGATGCGACTTGCGATGCCGCACTTGAATTCGAAATACGAATGCGCTCGCAATCACACTCGGGCTCGGGTTCGCTAATTCCAAATTAACGATTTTTCCGTCGCGTCGTAATTAAATGATTACGCCTAGCGAATTCACTATTCACGTCGCTAACGAATTAATTCTAAATTAATTCGTTCGCCTGAATTAAAATCTAACCTTAATTTCGCGTCGAAATCTAATTTCGTTTTATATATCGAATATATTAATTTACCGATTAATTCCAAATTAATCGTTATCTCTCTCTAGACGATATTTTATCCTAGATAAAATATCTCCGTAATTAATCCTAGATTAATTTTCTCTCTCTTCTATATAATCCCAGATTATTCAAGAGTGCGAGTTGTGCGTCATCGGTGGATTATCGGGAAGCGACCCATGAGATCCCCGGATAAGTTGGCAGTAAATACGGTCGTCGGTGTATCCGAATCACGTACGTACCAAGTACTACGTTCTACCGATTTACGAGACAAGGTCGACTCCTAGCAAAGCACCAAGTCTACCCAATTCTCCGGACATATCCATTTAAGAATATAAGATCTGTATCAAGCGTAATATACGATTGTATTGTGTCTATCGGCCCAGTATCGGATAGACACGTGCTAGGGTTGGGGCTGGATAAGTGTCTACCCCGTCCGAAACACATACCGGATGTCTGGTAACATAGTCTCTATAATCGGATATTCATGACCTGGTCACAATATCCCGATTGGATGCGCATCACTCAAGAGCACTAGTACCGTATCCTGCGTGACATCATCTCCACTATGACTGAAGTGATACTTCCGTCTCGACATCACACCCAATACACTACGACTCTCTGATAAACCCAGAAGTGGTGTACACAGAACCGGTTAAAGCACTGTACCACCAAGACCAAAGTCTATCGATTATCTTAAGTATTAGCGATGTAAGTCTCAGGTTAAGACTATACACACCTACCTTGATTTCGGCCTCCCATAGACACAGTCATAATACCAATGGGATTCCGAGGGGTCTATCCAGAGCGAAGCTGTTTCCCGTACCATCGGTGAAACACGACCACCTATCGCACTTGCATAAGTATCCAATACTTATATATATGAGAACTATGCTGCTGTGCCCTCACAACGCACACAAGTGCAATACTAGCCTATTCCGCATTATCGATGTCCAGTCTCGATAATACTCCAGCTAGGGATATTTAATGATTAATCATTCGGGGACTGATACTGTCTCATATCATTCTCAGTCCAGGAACTAATCATATGGACCTCTCTTCATTTATATATCTATGGTTATCTAATCACAAATGATGAGAGCGCAATTTCCTTGTCACATAGTTAATTTGCTACAACAACACAATGATCTGTGCAAATAGTGACGCTATGGGTCATTATGTCCAACAATCTCCCACTTGGCACATAGCCAGTCACTCAAGTGTCCCACACCCGAACTATGTACGGTTCGCTCAAATGGCTGAGAAAGGTTTTCGTCAGCGGATTTTTGATAATCGTCTGACGCGATTTATACGATCATCACATCGCCACGATGTATGATCCGAACGAATCAGATGATATGGAAGTATATATCTGGATCGTCGATGAGACCTTTAATTCCTTAGCATGTGCTGACGCCTAGCTCAGCTGCTAACAGAACTATATCTAATCCAATTAGATTTATTTTCGACCCAAATGGCTTCTATTGCTGCCTCAGCTGCAATAATAATCCGCATTTGTTGTTTATTCGGCAACAGTTATCTTACTCGGAATATATCCAGCTCACTGTCCCGTTATTCAAACATTATAGTACCTCATTATTTAATCGTTTGGAAACTTGCAGCGGTGATCCCAGTCACTTCAAGTTCTCATTCTCCATAGTTTAAGACAACATCTTTAGTTCTCTGATATACTAACAGATGTTCTTAACTTCAATCCAGTGACTGTCACTTGGATTGACCCGATTGTGACTCCATATGCTCGAAGCGTATGAGACACCCTATCAAGTACATTTTAAATGTACATTTCCCAGAGAGTGTTAACAACTCCAAATCTATCCCAGTAGATCTTTATTCCTTGAATAAAGGTTGTTACTCCCCAGAATTCTACGGAGAATTTCTATGAAAGCCAAGCTTTCAACAATTGCTTTATGGGAATTAACTGTCAGTGCGCTCTCCCACTAACCTTCTTATATACACAAGAATTATTTCGTTTTGAGTCAAAGCTCCCCACTAACCTTCTTATATACACAAGAATTATTTCGTTTTGAGTCAAATCATAAATCATTATGATTATTTCAAAACGACAGTTCCAAGAACCTTATGCTTGCTTCAATCCAAACATGGATCGAATAACCCGCAAACCTTGTTTGTCGGTTATTCAAAATCGTCAGAATGTTATAAACATTCTCCAAAAGGTTTCCTTTTCAGGAAAGCGATTTTGATCTATAACTGACACATTTCATAAATGAAATACGCAGTTATCAACAAGCATCTTCAAAATGGATTTACCATGGCAACAGGTAAAAGGTTGAACCGTTATTAACACAATGTTGATAACGATACCTTTCCGTCAAAAGCCCAGCTTTGTACATTGGTATGTTGCCTTCCATGTATGTCTTCCTTGAAGACGTTAATGTACCAATAGGCACAATGCCTTGTGGTACAACAACTAGTATCCAAAATAGTTGTTATACATGGAATCCATTTCGGACTCATGGCACTTTGCCATAATAGGGAGTCGATACCTCGTATCACTTCCTCAAAACGTAGTCGGTGGATATACCTTCATAAGATTGACATCTTTATGAGTTAGATCAGAAACCCATACCCTAGGTTGTTTTCTGACTCTATCCGATCTACTAGTTTCTTGTGTATTTGAAGATTAATGGTATAGATTCATCATAGATGAACTATTTGTGTTCCATTAAGGACTTCGTGCCTTGAACAGTATTACTCCGATTTTCATCGAGTATCACTATCCTCCCACTGACCACTGCATATCGGTATTCCTCTCAGGAAAAATGCATGGTGAACAACAATCACATTGTTCTCATCTGAGATTTATAAGTACTATACTTATGGTTTCCCTTAGGATAACCTATATTGGCACTTATCCAATTTGGGTCTTTTAGTTTGGTATCATCCAAACGTTATGCCCGGCATACCCAAATTATCAGGAATGAGAAACCTCGTTTCTTCCCTGTTCATATCCTATATGACATCTGTCAAACAGATTTATATGGAACCTTATTCTAAATAAGTTTTGCACTGTAATACAATCCTATTGAAGGAAATAGTAGCTCAGAGCGACTTGTGATAAACCTTATCATGTCCAACAAAATTCGGTTTTTAGTTCGGACACACCCCCGTCTAACTGACGTGTCTCGGAGGAGTCCTCATTTGAAAGAATACCGTACTCTTTCATGTACGTATGAAACTTACTGCTTAAGTATTTTCCATTACGGTCTTACCGTGGTGGAATAATACTATAGCCGATCTGTTTATTTACTTCGTGTCGAAACTTTAAAGTTTCCGATTTGTGTTCTTCAAAAGAAACACATAACCATAACGTGATGCCACATCCGTTAAGGTCACGAAATATTCATGTTCACATCTAGCCTAGTTAGATATGTGCCCACTTACTTCACCATGAATAGGGCTAACAGATCGGTGGCCCTTTTACTATTACCAAGTAAATAGTATTTAGGTACTTTACCTAATAAACTAGATTCGCAGACATTATTTGAATAGTCAAATCAGTCCTAGTACCCTTCTTCAAAAGTGTGGATATACGAGTCTCGTTTAATTGTGTCCTAGACAACAATGCCACAATAAGTCTCTATTGATCAAATCAATTTGAGCTATTTATTTGTCATTTTTATATGTTTGAGATTTTATTATATTCAAAATATAAATTCTGTTATTCACATCTAATGTGTTTATCTCAGTATCATCTTATATAATAAAACACTTTAGTGTTCTAGAATATAAAGGTTTATCCGCAACGGATTAAATACTGATATAGAGATAATGTCTCTAGTCAAACTAGTTACATTATAACAGTTCCTAATTTAAGTACATACCCAAAGGGTAGTTCCTAAACTCAGGTATCTACGGTCGAAACAGCGACTTTCGTCCCGTTTCCGATTCGCAGAGAAATCTCGGCTTGAAGTCAGTATCCAGCTCATAGCGGATTCTGAACATCAATACATATATTTTATGTACCACACTAAGTATTTAAAATCCAATTTCAATACTAGTAGTGAACATAACTTTGACAAATATTTTTAAAGTTAGAGCCTCGCCCTTTCTTTAATTCCTTCGTGTCTTCCATATCCAAATGGTAGTCACTTTGGGATATGTCAATTAACTTTTCAATATTTCACAAACCTTTGGCCAAGCCTTGGGTTTCGGAATATCGAAATGATGTGCACCTTGTGCAACTTGCCCAATTGCAAACTTTGACTTTTCTCCACTAGAATAGTCAATTAATTCTCCAAGAATTATTAATTGCAATTTTAATACCTTTTAAATCTAAAGATAGATTTATTGTCAAGTATATTAAATTAAGCACTAAAGTCATCATCACATAAATCTTCCAAAGATTTATGCTCTACTTATTTGCTTATTTTGGGCCTAGATATAACAAGTTATTTTATCCAATAAAGTAACCTATTATTTATTCCCATATGAAAATTAAATCATTTAAAACATTTAATCCAAGGATTATATATTTTAAATATTCAACTTTTCAATTCTTTCTTGATTTCAATAGTCCAACTATTTAATCAATTTAATAAGGTACTATTCATTATAATGATTACAATAATCCAATTATTTAATCAACTATAATTTTAATTCAATTATATTGATTACTATAATCCAATTATAAATCAACTATATATCGAATGAGTTTGTATATAGTCCAACTATATATATATTTAAAACAACATAAAATATTAGTCCAACTAATACTTTTGATTAATATGACGAGTAAAATAGATGAGCGCGTTTAGCGAGTATTCGAACGAATGTTGCAAATTCAATACTTGCCTCCCACTATTTTTCGTCGAGCCTCTAACCCTCTGTCAAGTACTCGGGAAACCGTGTTTCCTAGTGGGCTAGGATCCCGTTAAATATCACACAATCTTGACTTTGGCCAACAAATTGTATGATAATTAACTAGGTAGATCTCGAGATCAATGGATCCCATCCAACTCCTAGATCCAGTAGGTGGACATCCAAGTCCCAAACATATATCTAATATATGCCTATATATCGAATATATACCCTAACTTTTTCCTCTGAATCAACTAGGCCTTGGCTTTGGCACAACAAACCTAGTGATCCCAGTCAAGCGCGGACCCATTGACATGGAAGCTTCGTAATCAATGTCAATGGACAAGAAGTTGTCTTGACTTTGGCCAACAAACCACAACTTGGACACGACACCGATATGGAACAAAGCCTCGTGATTAAAACACATCTCTTCGACGGACAAAGGCTTGACTTTGGCCAACAACCCCTGACAATCTCGGATCTTGAGCAAGAATCACTCAATGGAAGGAAAATAAACGCTTGATATTTAACGAGGGTTTTTCGCGTGCAAATTGGCTACCAATTTAATTATCTTTGTTAAGGTCTCATCATCATACACCCTTAAACATGCATTCTAAATACATAATAAACCGAGTATGAAAATAAATAATAATGATATGCGGATGGATACTTTACACATTGATCCTAGATCAAATCTCTCCCTTTCTCACTCAAGCTAGCACTTGTATTACTTCTACCCGTTACACTACACTTCTAAAGAAACCTCATTTACATGGAGGGGAATAGGTGAGAAGAGAATACAAAGAGAATGAAGGTGATAAGGCTGGACACGCAGGTCCAATTTAATAAATCGAATTTATTACAACAATTTCTAAAATTGCCCCACCAACTAATATCCATCCGATATACATTATTCATTCATTAACCACGTATTCACACAAAAGCATGCTATCAATCAATCTAATCAAATTAATTAATCTGATAATTAAGTGATCATCCAATGTTCAAACAACGATTTGATTTTGTTCGAGTCAAACTCGTTTTTGCGAATAAGTACTTAAAGTACGAATTCATGAATTAAATTAAACTACATCATTAAATCCAATTTAACATGTATTTAATACTAATTCACTATTCAATTCCAATTAAATATTACACTTTTATTTAATAAACCTCTTACGATTTAAATTCTAAATTTAATCGTAACGCGTCTCAAAGACCGATTAACGTCCAACGTCAATTCAATTAAAGTCCAATGGGCTTTTATTGATTTCTTTCTTAAGGCGTGGAATTTTGGTCAACTCGGGTCAAACCGATAACCAAAGTCCAATCCGGGATTTACCCCATAAGCCCATAAATCAATCTTGGCCCATTAGGCCCAATTGAACTTTAAAGGTTCATTAGTCGCATTTGGGCTTTATGGTTAAGTTTTGGGCCCAATTGATCCAATCCACTTGGCCTAAACCCAACTTGATAAAATCAAGCCCAATAGGCCCAATTACAACATTAGAAGCCCATATCAAAAAATAGGCCCAAATAATTAAATTCAAAAAATCCAATTTTCCCAATTTAATTACCAAAGTGTATTACATGATCAATTACCCAAATCAACATTTCTAAAAAATGAATTTACATAATTAATCATGGTCATTTTCATCAATTGGTGTCCAACACAAATTAATCAAAAATCAAACCCATTTACATGCTTAAAAGGTCTCGGCCAAGGGAGGGATTTTTATCCGATTCGAATTCAATCCAATTAATTTCACAATCGATATTAAATCCTTATCCCGAATGATTTCCAATACATCCAATGTTCAAAAATCAAAAGATACCAAGACATTAAGGCATAGTTACATTCGGCCAACATAAGATTTTGGGGTTTTTTGTCCAATTTAAAGTACAATCCATTGACCTCAAATTAACATCAAACATTATCATTCCAATCATCTAATGAATCAAAAAACAAAAAATTTCCAAGAACCCAAAATAGCTAATACATTCGGCCAAGGTAATCAATTGGGGAAAATAATTCCAAATCATTTTTCAACAAATTGGTCCAACCAAATGAAATTAAACATGTTATAAGCATACTTAAACAATCAATTTATTCAAATCATGCTCAACAAACATTTACCCAAATTTTAAGCCCTACAATTTTCATGCTTGAACCTAGACTCTTGATGCCATTGTTGGTTATATATCTAGGTCCCAAGATCAAACAAGACATGAAAACATTGTGTGAACACATCAACGGAGGTAGCGGAATACTCACATCGATCGGTTGAGTCGATTTGAAGACGAATGAAGCCCAAAAAGCCCACTGTTTTTGGCGCCACTGGTAGCAGTTCACTGCCCTCCAAATCTGAAATTTGAGCTGCGAAACGGAGCTCCAAGCCTTGTTGAACGGATCCCGGCTCATGGGTGAACCTCCCTACCACCTTCGCAAGACTCGTAGTGTTGGATAATATGACCCATAGCGTCACTATTTGTACAGATCACGGTGTTGTTGTACAAATTAACTATGTGACAAGGAAATTGCACTCTCATCATTTGTGATTAGATCACCATAGATGTATAAATGAAGAGAGGTCCATATGATTAGTTCCTGGATTGAGATGATATGAGACAGTATCATCCCCGAAGGATTAATCATTAAATATCCCTAGCCGAAGTATTATCGAGACTGGACATCGATAATACGGAATAGGCTAGTATTGCACTTGTGAGTGTTGTGAGGGCACAACGGCATAGTTCTCATATATATAAGTATTGGATACTTATGCAAGTGCGATAGGAGGTCGTGTTTCACCGATGGTACGGGAAACAGCTTCGCTCTGGATAGACCCCTCGGAATCCCATTGGTATTATGACTATGTGTCTATGGGAGGCCGAAATCGAGGTAGGTGTGTATAGTCTTAACCTGAGACTTGCATCGCTAATACTTGCGATAATCGGTAACTTTGGTCTTTGTGGTACAGGGCTTTAACCGGTCTGTGTACACCCTTCTGGGTTTATCAGAGAGTCGTAGTGTATTGGGTGTGATGTTCAATACGGAAGTGTCACTTCAGTCATATTGGAGTTGATGTCACGCAGGATACGGTACTAGTGCTCTTAAGTGTTGCCAACCAATCGGGATATTGTGACCAGGTCATGTATATCCGATTATAGAGACTGTGTTACCAGACATCCGACATGTGTTTCGGACGGGGCAGACACTTATCCAGCCCCAGCCCTAGCACGTGATTATCCGATACTGCGGGCCTATATACACAATACTACGGTATACTACGCTTGATACAGATCTATATATTCCTGTAAGAATATTTCTGGAGAATTGGGTAGGCATGGCGTTTTGCTAGAGGCTAACCTTGTCTTGTAAATCGGTATAAACGTAGTACGAGGT
>SKCR01032472.1:0-21402 GCA_019454045.1 Zanthoxylum bungeanum
ATGTATTATCTCTTGACTTCACCTTTCCTTCGACCGCTTTCCGTGAACTCCACGACTAAAAGGCGGTGCCTCCTTATAAGACTCCTCATCGGGTTTGGTATGCAAAAATGCAATGCCTACACTGTGGTATGGGCTTCCAGAAAGTTGCGACATTATTTCCAGTCTTACAAGATCCAGGTAGTGGCAAAGGAAAATCCTCTGAAATATCTTCATTCGGTGCCTTCATTAGTGGGAAAATTGGGCATATGGTTGGTATTGCTGACAGAGTTTGACATTGAGTATCTCACCTCCAAAGTGATCAAATGGCGAGCAGTAGCAGAGTTTCTGGCATTGCAACCTGTTGAGGGGGATCAGTATAAGTTTGAATTTCCAGATGAAGAGATCCAAGCAATAACAGTTCAGAGATGGAATATGTATTTTGACGGAGCAGTGAATTACAAGGGAGCCGGAATTGGGATCGTGATAGTGACCCCAAGGGAGAGACTTTGCCTTTGGCCAAGAGGTTGACATTCAGAGTGACTAACAACATGGCCGAGTATGAAGCATGTGCTTTTAGTTTGACAACATTGATAGCCTTGAAGGCTGGGAGTGTGGAAGTCTACGGAGATTCTATGTTGGTAGTCCAGCAGATGCGAGGAGAATGGGAAGTGAAAGAAGAACGATTGAAACCTTACCTTTTTTACCTCAGAAAGTTGGCACAGGTTATCCCCGAGTGTAAGTTTCAGCACTTACCGAGAGAAGAGAATCAGATGGCAGATGCATTGGCTACACTTGCAGCAACTTGGAAAAATCCAGAAAAGTTAGTGATGAGACCGTTGATACTGACAATAGCAAGCAGACCTGTTTATGAGATAGAAAGAATTCTGGAATTTGAGGTCGACGACGGTAAACCTTGGTATTGTGACATTCAGAGGTATCTGGAACATGGTGAACTCCCGGAATGGGCGGGTAGAAAAGACAGAATAGCCATTCAGAAGTTAGCTTCCTAGTATGTGATTTTGAAAGGGGAACTGTACAAGAGGCAAGCAAACGGTATTCAGTTGAAGTGTTTAAGAAAAGAAGAAGCTCAGCATGTAATGGAATAAATACACGTCGGGGTATGTGGTCCGCACATGAATGGGTTGAATCTGTCCCGCAAGATAGTGAGACAAGGTTTTTATTGGTCAACCATGGAAACAGACTGCGCGAAGATGGTAAAGCATTGTCATGACTGTCAAGCACATGGTAATTTCAATCACTTACCGCACACAGAGATGCACAGGTTGTCAGAGCCGTGGCCTTTCTCAGCATGGGGAATTGATATGATTGGAGAAATTCGACCGAATGCATCGAATGGGAATCGCTTCATAGTAGTGGCAGTAGATTACTTCTCGAAGTGGGTGGAAGCTGAATCATTCCGTAATGTTACAGCAAAACAAATGGCAAAGTTTATAGCTCGGAACCTCATTTGTCGGTACGGTATGCCGCATCATGTAGTGACAGACAACAGAGTTCAGTTTCAAAGAGAGACGAAGGCAATGTTACAGAAATACGGGATAGGCCACCACAAGTCATCACCGTACAGGCCGCAGGCAAATGGGGCAATTGAGGCAGCCAACAAGACTATAAAGACGATTTTAGCCAAGATGACAGAGAACTGCAGAGATTGGGCATAGAAACTACCATATGCTTTGTGGGGGTACAGAACATCGGTAAGAACAGCAACAGGGGCCACACCTTACTCTTTGGTCTATGGAATGGAAGCAGTATTGCTAGTAGAAGTGGAAATACAGTCTATGAGGGTATTAGCGGAGGCAGAATTACCGGAACAGGAGTGGGCAGCACAGAGGTTTGATCAGTTAGCACTATTGGATGAGAATAGAACGAAGTCTTTGTATCACATGCAGTTATATCAGAAGAGACTAGCCCGAGCATTCAACAAGAAAGTACGCCCCACCAAGATCAGAAAGGGTGATTTGGTACTTAAGCAATCAAGGCCGTCGACGACAGATCCAAGAGGAAAGTTCAGACCTAACTGGGAAGGACCTTACATAGAGCAGAAGGTAATGGGAAATGGAGCAGTGAAGCTATCAGACTTGGAAGGGAATGAGTTCACCGATCCGATCAACGTAGAAAGATTGAAACAGTATTTTACCTAAGAGAGAGAAGACCTAGCAGTCACCAAGGAAATTGGCAGAAGACCTAACCCAACGGAATAAGAAAATCATTCATGCATACACATAACATTGCATTCTCTTCTTGTTTGTTTTTGTTTTGTGTTCGCAGGTTCGAAGAAAGGAGAAAGCGGCTGAAATGAGCCAAGCAGCGTCAGCGTAGTTTCAGTCTTGGGGATGACTCCCAGGGGGCGAGGCCCACATCAACAGTTTTTAGGGATAATTCCTAGGGGCGAGGCCCATATCAGCTTGGGGGCGAGGCCCATATCAGCTTTAGGGCGAGGCCCACATGGTCAGCAGTTTTGGGATGCGTCCCAGGGTTGAGGGCCCACTGCATCATCAGTTGTAGTTCCGGGATGCGTCCTAGGGTCGAGGGCCCACTACATCATTTGTTCTAGGGCGAGGCCCTCATTTCCAGCGGTATCGGGATGCGTCCTAGGGTCGAGGTGCCCTCGTTGTCGGTTGCAGTTATTGGGATGCGTCCCAGGATCGAGGTCCACTGCAGCACCAACTCAGCTCGAGGTAGCAGATGATCCAGGTAAGTGAAAATGCATTGCATAACTTTGATAGGATTGTTCAAAGTCAAACACTGCATAAGTCCCATCAAAGTGGGGGCAACTGTAGGCATTGCATTTTTACATGTGAAACCTGATGATGAGTCTCAGTTGGAGGCACTACCTTTTTAGTTAAGGATACTGCGGGAAATGGTCGTCGGAAGGGAATCGGTATTTCGTTAGATCCTTATTCACTTGTTTAGCGTCAAGCTCACTTGTTAGACCTCCGTTTAGAGCACCTTTGGCCCAAAAAAAACCCGCAAACCTTTTAACCTTGGCTCAAAACCCTTGCCACCCACCTAAGCCCACTCACAAAACCAACACAACACCTAGCCCACCAAGAGAGGCCCACACGTCCAAG
The DNA here is from genome assembly GCA_019454045.1 of Zanthoxylum bungeanum. NCBI lineage: Eukaryota > Viridiplantae > Streptophyta > Magnoliopsida > Sapindales > Rutaceae > Zanthoxylum > Zanthoxylum bungeanum. Next base: position 3,069 of record SKCR01032472.1, read on the forward strand.
GCCCTTAAATTACACCCAAATTAAATCAAATATTAATTAAATTAAACATTAACTAAATAAAATATTAATTAATTGATTTACCAATTAAATAAAACATAAAATATAATTATACCAATTTAAAGATATTGACTTCCTAATCCAAAATATCATATACTAAATTAAAGAAATAACATGCCTAATTAAATCACTCATAACCATTTAAAGATATTGACTTCCTAATCTAAACCAATCTTGTCTCCATCAAATCCATTGCTTTCCTTCTTTAACACTAAATCAAATCACTTCCTTGTGAGACAAGAAAAAGCCCTAGCCCTTCTCTATATAAACAAAGCCAAACCAAGCCTCTCCCCCTCTCTCAATTCACGCCCAACTCTCTCTAATCTCTTACAATTCACGGCAAAAACACCATAACAAGTAAAGAATAATTCTCTTCATCTCCTCCACTCACCAAGCCGAAACCAGCCCCATACAGCAGCCCTCCATTACCGAAAATTACACCCCCATAAAGACCTTAGATCACCGAAAAATATAGCCCCAAAACAGTCCTCACAAGTGCCGAAAATCATAGCCCCATACAGCCCCTAAACACCATCCAATTATCGAAAACAACTGCCCCTGGAACTGCAGTAACATTACCGAAAATTAACCCCTAAAACAGCAGAAAAATTCTCTTAAAACAGTCCATAAAATCCTTAAAATAGTAACATAAAAAAACTGCACTCTAAGCCTCCTTAAACAACAGAAAAACACAGCCCTTGAACCTCTAAAAACACAAAAAATAGTAGCTTTGAAGACCTGAAACAGTAAGCAGAAAATACAGAGGAAACAACAGCAAAACGAAGGTCAAACAGCAAGCAAAATAGCAAAACATGAGTTAAGACGCTAAACCAGTGAACCAGAGAAGTTGAGGAGCTTTTACCCTTTCGATCTCCGCGAAACGCAAGTCCGAAAGTCGGCAAAAAAGGTTAGACCTGAGGGTATTTTTCATACTCGTTTTCAATTTATTGAGTATTGTTCGCATGATTATTATGTTAAAATGCACATTGTCCGCATGTTACTTGTTTATGCATGATGCGATCGAGCGCATGGGCTTAGTAAGTCGGATTAAAGGTCCCATATTTGGAGGGGTTAAAACTCTTTACCACGATGATTTGACGCGCCGGTTGATGTGTGTTCGGTTGAATGTAAGATATGTTCAATCGGGCATACCAAGTTTGATATTATTGTCTTTATTCTTCATATGCATTATGTGATCGAGCGCATGGGCTTAGTAAGTCGGATTAAAGGTCCCCTATTCTGAGGGGTTAAAATACTTTACCACGATGTTTTTCCGCGCCGGTTGATGTATATTCGGTTGAATGTAAGATGTGTTCAATCGGGTATACGAAGTTTCATATAATTATCTTTATCTTTGTACGCATTGTAATGAAAAGCGCATGGGCTTATTGTGTTGGACTAAAAAGGTTCTCCATTTGGGGGAAGAAAAGGCTAAAAGGCTACTTTTACCACGATATTTTCCTCGTCTTTCATACATTAATTGCATCATCTATCCCTGTCTTGGCTCTATCTATTACCATTGGTACACCCATATTATTAGCCCTTGCACTTTCATTTGTTCACACACAAACCAGAACCTTCATTCACGTTAAGACCTAAGCCTCTTCACGCTAATCACACCTTCACCCACTTAGCCTCAGCCCACACGTAAATTCACATATACCATTCACGCTATAAAGCCGTTATCCTAACGCCACAGCCCTCTCAAACACTTAAGCCTGACCACCGCGCAAAACTACCTCCCTCACTGCACGAGAAAACCCCTGCCTTTTTGCCCACACATTGCCGCACCTAACTCCCTATAAATCACTTCAGATTGCCGTGAAAAGAACCCCCCCTCCAGAGCAGCCCAATTTCACGCACACAACCAGCACCAAATCTGCCCACAAAATAATAGACCTTTGCCGATCAAATACAAAGCCACAAACACTCAAAACAGCAGCCCCCTTTGACGCATCAGGCACCTCTAAAACAGCCCCGAACTACCTCACAATACCCTAAAAAAGGACCCACGCATGTGTTTGTGTCAATTCTAGATATCTTTGTCGCGCTTCTTGCCATGTCATTTATCTTTTAGCACAGCATTGCTCTATTCACTCATGTATTATGAAATCCCATATAGTCATCCTTATCTTTGTACGCATCGTAATGAAAAGCACATTTATTCCATTGGTTGCATCATTTACCTTAGTCTTGGCTTAATGTATTACAATTCATATATTCATGTTATGATAGCATTTGAGTATTATTTCTTGTGGTATATCGGATGGAAACCCAAACATAAATTCTGTAGCCGATTCTGAATAAACGGTAGTGCGGTCTGTACTTGGGATACAATTCCACGTACCACTTGGAAAAGTGCTCACATGTGTGTTTGTGTCCATATTAGTTATCTTCTTTTGCACCACGTCATAACATGCTTACTTTAATGCCTAATTGCATCCCTAAGTGTCTTTTTGCATTATGTACTTAGTTGACTCTTTTATTTACACATGGACATGTAATGGCTATTTGTTTATGCTTCTGCACGTATAAGTATGATATGTCTGTGAAATCACATGTTCGCCATTATTTGATTCGCTTTTATGTGTGCTTGCGTGGTTAGTGTGTGCTTGTGTCTCCAAGAATACAATATGCCAATGAAGTTGTATGTTCATTGCTACTTTGATTTACTTTCAAGTATGCAATCTTAAATGTAGATATATGCAAATTTAGGTGTAAGTTTCATTTTTGCGCATATGAACTTAGAAGCATGATACTCTTGGAAATAAGTGTTACTTAAGCTTGATTAAATTATTACACAAATCCTTTCATTACAAGTGACATAAGTAAGGGACCATTCCGAACCCAACGGTTTGAGGTCTTCCCTTGCAAGGGGTGAGTGCGGCCTTAAATCTCATTTTCCCGGTTCACACCGGGTGGCGACTCCATTATTCTCCAGTTTAGTCCCCCGTGGCTACTCCGTACTCCCGACTAGGCCGCGAGCCTAAAACAACATGTGTCGTCCAGTTTCTGTGTCCCACAGTTACGTATCGCCGTCCCCCTAGCCCTGAACTTGGAGCTAGGGGTGTTACATATCGCCGTCCCCCCAATCCTCTACATGTGCACATGTCTCCATCCATCAATTCCAAATTGTATCAAGTTACATACTGGGGTGGGTTTTTACCCAATGCCCCGAAAAATATAAAACTCATGTTTGAAATATTTCTTTTCTAAAACATTTCTTAACATGATGGATAAAATGTAACTATTAAAGAAATTGGCTAACGGCCTAATAGCAAAAGTAAGTTTCAATTTATAGAGAATAAGTAAATAAATCAATAAGAAAATCAGTTCGAAAAGAGAAAGTGTCCACTCATAGATTATAGAATGAGGTCGCGATTCGCACTTGCGGAAGAAAGCTCTGGTTCATTCGATATCCTATAATTGATAATTCGATTAGAAAGCGAACTAAGGAACGTTTTCTGAATTAATCTAGGTCTATCAATTCGAATACTTTTATTTTTATAAAAGGTGTAACGTACTTATATTATGATGTCATATATATACCAACTAATACGAGGCCCTAATGGTGGCCTCTAACGCGCTAGAATGGGACTGGATTAATATAAAAATGGTTTTAGAATAAAAATTGCCACGCATCGCAACACAAGTCCATGCGCGTCGCGACGTACGGCGTCCAGAAGCGTGTCACAATTTTTCTCTTGCGCGTCACGATGCAAAGCTCTTCGCCGTCACGACTTGACCTGGTTTTCCAGGATTTTGCCTTTTCTCCTTCAACTCTAATTCATCCAATGCACAACACTAACATTCTCATATTAAAAACCAATGCTTAAAACATCAATAATACTCAATTCCTCATAAACTAAATCATCATTTCATCAACAACCAACTTTTAATCAATTACATATACTTCATGTAATAAAATCCAAAACTTAACAAGTTGGGGGTTTTTCTTTAAAATTCCTCATTGTCTTAAAATCACACAATCATCATCAACATTCATGTGCTAATTTATCCATCTCAAAACACAAGATGTTGGTTTCTATAAGGTCCCAAGATCAAATCAAGACATGAATTATGTGTGAACACATCAACGGAGGTAGCGGAATACTCACATTGATCGGTTATGTCGATTTGGAGACGATTCAAGCCCAAAAACGCACTGCCATGTAAGCCTACTGCATGCAGTCCACTGCCTACAAAAACAGAAAATTGAGTGAAGAAAGGAGCTCCAATCTTCGTCGGATGGATCCCGTCTCATGGGGGAACCTCCCTACCACCTTCGCAAGACTTGTAAGTGTGCTAGCACTTGATTTCTCACCATGAGAAACCACTCTTGCTTCCCTTTAGCTCACGCCAAACTGGTTCCAAACCAGTGAACACTTTGCTCAAATGGGCGTGAGAGAGGAGAGAAATTTTGAGAGAGAAGAAGTTGTGTTATATTAATTAAAATGATTTACCAAAAATCAATTTATATTTATGCCATAATTTATTAAATTAATAATAAATTTATGACACAACACATGCAATGGCTTAGAGTGTCAAACACTCAATTTCCATGCAATAACATTGAGTGCATTGTACACTATCTACATGCAAAGCATTAGAATGACATGTGTCATGTGGGCCCCACACGTTTCCAAATGAAAGTGGGCCCACGTGCACTCACGCGTTTGGGTTTGATATTCCGAAATACCGAGCTTACGTCGCGACGTTAATTCAATCGAATTTAAATAAATAATTGCGCCTGGCGAAATTATTATTTACGTCGCTAACGAATTAATTCTAAATTAACTCGTTTGCCCGAATTAAAATCTAATTTTAATTCCGCGTCGAAATCTAATTTCATTTAATATATCGAATATATTAATTCATCGATTAATTCCAAATTAATCGCTCTCTCTCTTTAGACGACATTTTATCCCGGATAAAATATCTCCGTTATTAATCCTAGATTAATTTTCTCTCTCTTCTATATAATCCCAGATTATTCAAGAGTGCGAGTTGTGCGTCATCGGTGGATATCGGGAAGCGACCATGAGATCCCCGGATAATCTGGCAGTAAATACGGTCGTCAGAGTATCCGAATCACGTACGTACCAAGTACTACGTTCTACTACCGAGTTACGAGACAAGGTCGACTCCTAGCAAAGCACCAAGTCTTCCCAAGTTCTCGCGACATATTCATCAAAGATATCTAGATCTGTATCAAGCGTAGTATACAATTGTATTGTGCATATTGGCCCAGTATCGGATAGTCACGTGCTAGGGCTGGGGCTGGATAAGTGTCTGCCCCCGTTCCGAAACACATATCGGATGTCTGGTAACTAGTCTCTATAATCGGATATTCTGACCTGGTCATAATATCACGATTGGATGCGCATCACTTAAGAGCACTAATACCGTATCCTGCGTGACATCATCTCCACTATGACTGGAGTGACACTTCCATCTTGACATCACATCCAATACACTACGATTCCTGATAAACCAAGAAGAGGTGAACACAGAACCGTTAAGATCCCCACCACCAAAACCAAAGTTTACCGATTGTCGTAAGTATTAGCGATGCAAGTCTCAGGTTAAGACTATACACACCTACCTTGATTTCGGCCTCCCATAGACACCTAGTCATAATACCAATGGGATTCCGAAGGGTCTATCCAGAGCGAAGCTGTTTCCCGTACCATCGGTGAAAAACGACCTCCTATCGCACTTGCACAGAGTATCCAATACTTATATATATGAGAACTATGCCGTTGTGCCCTCACAACGCGCACAAGTGCAATACTAGCCTATTCCGCATTATCGATGTCCAGTCTCGATAATACTACGGCTAGGGATATTTATGATTAATCCTTCGTGGACTGATACTGTCTCATATCATCTCAATCCAGGAACTAATCATAGGGACCTCTCTTCATTTATATATCTATGGTGATCTAATCACACAAATGACGAGAGTGCAATTTCCTTGTTACATAGTTAAGTTGCTACAACAACCAAATGATCTGTGCAAATAGTGACGCTATGGGTCATTTTGTCCAACAATCTCCCATTTGGCACATAGCGAGTCACTCAGTTTCCTACACCTGAACTATGTACGGTTCGCTCAAATTGCTGAGGAAAGGTTTTCGTCAGTGGATTTGCATAATAATCGTTTGACGCGATTTATACGATCATCACATCGCCACGATGTATGATCCGAACGAATCAGATGATAGAAGTATATATCTGGATCGTCGATGAGACCTTTAATTCCTTAGCCTGTGCTGACGCCTAGCTCAGCTGCTAAAAGAACTATATCTAATCTAATTAGATTTACTTCGATCCAAATGTCTTCTTTTGCTGCCTCAGCCTGCAGCAATAATCCGCATTGTTGTTTATTCGGCAACAGTTATCTTGCTTGGAAGATTTCCAGCTCACTGTCCCGTTATTCAAACTTTATAGTACCGCAGTATTTAAGCATTTGGAAACTTGCTGCAGTGATCCCAGTCACTTCAAGTTCTCATTCTCCATAGTAAAAGATAGCATCTTTAGTTCTCAGAGATACTAACAGATGTTCTTAACTTCAATCCAGTGACTATCACTTGGATTGACTCGATTGTGACTCCATATGCTCGAAGCGTATGAGACACCAATACAAGTATATTTTAAATGTACAATTTCCCAGAGAGTGTTAACAACTCCAAATCTATCCCAGTAGATCTTATTCCTTAATAAATGTTGTTCTCCCAGAATTCTACGGAGAAATTCTATTGAAAGCCAAGCTTTCAACAATAGCTTATGGGAATTCACTGTCAGTGCGCTCTCCCACTAACCTCCTTATATACACAAGAATTATTTCGTTTTGAGGCAAACCTGGTTTGTCGGTTATAAAAATCGTCAGGATGTTTTAAACATCCTCCAAAAGGTTTCCTTTTCAGGGAAAGCGATTTTGATTGTAACTGACATATTTCATAAATGAAATATACAGTTATCAACAAGCATCTTCAAAATGGATTTACCATGGCAACATGTAAAAGGTTGAACCGTTATTAACATAATGTTGATAACGATACCTTTCCGTCAAAACCTTAGCTTTGCACGTTGGTATGTTGCCTTCATGTATGTCTTCCTTGAAGACGTTAATGTACCATAGGCACAACGCCTTGTGGTACAACAACTAGTATCCAAACATAGTTGTTATACATGGAATCCATTTCGGACTCATGGCACTTTGCCATAACAGGGAGTCGATACCTCGTATCACTTCCTCATAACGTAGTCGGATGGTACACCTCCATAAGATTGACATCTTTATGAGGTTAGATCAGAAACCCATACCCTAGGTTGTTTTCTGACTCTATCCGATCTACTAGTTCTTGTGTATTTGAAGATTAATGGTATAGTTTCATCATAGATGAACTATTTGTGTTCCATTACGGACTTCGTGCCTAGAACAGTATCACTCCGATTTTCATCGAGTATCACTATCCTCCCACTGACCACTGCATATCGGTATTCCTCTCAGGAAAACCGCATGGTGAGCAACAATTACATTGTTCTCATGTGGGATTTACAAGTACTATACTTAAGGTTTCCCTTAAGATAACCTATATTGGCACTTATCCAATTTGGGTCCTTAGTTTGGTATCATCCAAACGCTATGCCTGGCATACCCAAATTATCAGGAATGAGAAACCTCGTTTCTTTCCCTGTTCATATCCTATATGATATCTGTCAAACAGATTTATATGGAACCTTATTCTAAATAAGTTTTGCACTGTTAATACATATCTTGTAGAAGGAGATAATAGCTCAGAGCGACTCGTGATAAACCTTATTATGTCCAACAAAATTCGGTTTTAGTTCAGACATACCGTCTAACTGACGTGTCTCAAGAGGAGTCCTCATCTGAAAGAATACCATACTCTTTCATGTACGTATGAAACTTACTGCTTAAGTATTTTCCATTACGGTATTACCGTGGCGGAATAATACTATAGCCGATCTGTTTGTCTACTTCGTGTCGAAACTCTAAAGTTTCCGATCTGTGTTCTTCAAAAGAAACACATAACCACAACGTTATGTCACATCCGTTAAGGTCACGAAATATTCATGTTCACATCTAGCCTAGCTAGATATGGGCCCACTTACTTCACAATGAATAGGGCTAACAGATAGGTGGCCCTTTTACTATTACCAAGTAAATAGTATTTTAGGTATCTTACCTAATAAACTAGATTCGTAGACCTTATTTGAATAGTCAAATCAGTCCTAGTACCCACTCTTAAAAAGTGTGGATATACGAGTCTTGTTTAATTGTGTCCCAGACAACAATGCCACAAATAAGTCTCCATTGATCAAATCAATTTGAGCTATTTATTTGTCATTTTATATGTTTGAGATTTTATTATATTCAAAATATAAATTCTGTTATTTACATCCAATGTATTTATCTCAGTATCATCTTTATATATTGAAACACTTTAGTGTTCTAGAATATAAAGGTTTTATCCGCAATGGATTAAACACTGATATAGAGATAATGTCTCTAGATAAACTAGTTACATTATAACATTTCCTAATTTAAGTACATACCCAAAGGGCAGTTCCTAAACTTAGGTATCTACGGTCGAAACAGCGACTTTCGTCCCGTTTCCAATTCGCAGAGAAATATCGGCTTGAAGCCAGTATCCAGCTCACAGCGGATTCTGAACGTCAATACATATATTTTGTACCACACTAAGTATTCAATTTCAATACTAGTAGTGAACATAACTTTGACAAATATTTTTAAGTTAGAGCCTCGCCCTTTCTTTAATTCCTTCGTGTCTTCCATATCCAAATGGTAGTCACTTTGGGATATGTCAATTATCCTTTTCAATATTTCACAAACTTTGGCTAAGCTTTGGGTTTCGGAATATCGAAACGATGTGCACCTTGTGCTACATGCCCAATTGCAAACTTTGACTTTTCTCCACTAGAATAGTCAATTAATTATCCAAGAATTATTAATTGCAATTTTAATACTTTTAAATCTAAAGATAGATTTATTATAAGTATATTAATTAAGCACTAAAGTCATCATCACATAAATCTTCCAAAACTTTATGCTCTACTATTGCTTAATTTTGGGCTTAGTCATAATAAGTTATTTTATCAAATAAATTAACCTATTATTAATTCCCAATTGAAAATTAAATCATTTAAAACATTTAATCCAAGGATTATATATTTTAAATATTCAACCTTTCAATTCTTTCTTGATTTCAATAGTCCAGCTATTTAATCAATTTAATAAGGTACTATTTATAATGATTACAATAATCCAATTATTTAATCAACATAATTTTGATATTGATTACTATAATCCAATTATAAAATCAACTATCATTTTAAATTCAATTATATTGATTACTATAATCTAATTATAAAATCAACTATATATTGAATAAGTTTGTATATAGTCCAGCTATATATATTTTTAAAACAACATGAAATATTAGTCCGACTAATACTTTTGATAAATATGACGAGTAAAATAAAATGAGCGTGTTTAGCGAGTATTCGAACGAATGTTGCAAATTCAATACTTGCCTCCCACTATTTTTCGTCGAGCCTCTAACCCTCTGTGGAGTACTCGGGAAACCGTGTTTCCTAGTGGGCTAGGATCCTATTAAATAACACACAACCCTGACTTTGGCCAATAAAAAGCTGTATGCTATTTAACTAGGTAGATCTCACAGATCAATTGGATCTCATCCAATTCCTAGATCCGGTTAGGTGGACATCCAAGTCCGAAACATATGTATAATGTCAATGTAACCATTACATTTTCCTAACCCTATCCACCGAATCATTTAGGCCTTGGCTTTGGCCAAACACAAACCTAATGATTCCAGTTAAGCGGGACCCATTGACGAGGAAAGTTTCGTAATCAATGTCATTGGACAAAAAGTGATCTGACTTTGGTCAATAAAAATCACGATTTGGACAAGACACCGATATGCAACAAAACTCTCATGATTCAAGTACATCCTTGATTGACAAAGGTCTTGACTTTGGTCAAAAACAAACCAATGCCAACTTCGGATCTTGAACAAGAATCATTCAATGGAAGGATATTTGCTTAATATAGATTGAGGGATTTTCGCGTGCAAATTGGCTACCAATTTAATTATCTTTGTTAAGGTCTCATCATCATACACCCTTAAACATGCATTCTAAATACATAATAAAGCGAGTATGAAATAAAATAATAATGATATGCGGATGGATACTTAACACATTGATCCTAGATCAAATCTCTCCCTTTCTCACTCAAGCTAGCACTTGTACTACTTCTACCCGTTACACTACACTTCTAAAGAAACCTCATATACATAGAGGGGAATAGGTGAGAAGAGAATACAAAGAGAAAGAAGGTGATAAGGCTGGACACGCAGGTCCAATTTAATAAATCGAATTTATTACAACAATTTCTAAAATTGCCCACCGACTACTATCCATCTGATATACATTATTCATTCAACACAACCATGTATTCACACACATAAGCATGCTATCAATCAATCTAATCAAATTAATTAATCTGATAATTAAGTGATCATTCAATGTTCAAACAACGATTTGATTTTGTCCGAGTCAAACTCGTTTTTGCGAATAAGTACTCAAAGTACGAATTCATGAATTAAATTAAACTACATCATTAAATCTAATTTAACATGTATTTAATACTAATTCACTATTCAATTCCAAATTAAATATTGCACTTTATATTAATAAACCTTTTACGATTTAAATTCCAAATTCAATCGCGTCGGGACTCAAAGTCCGATTAACGTCCAACGTCAATTCAATGAAGTCCAATGGGCTTTAACTAATTTCTTTAGGCATGGGCTTCGGCAACCAAAGCCCATAGTGGAATCACCCAAAATGCCTTAGAAATCAATTTCGGCCCATTAGGCCCAATTAAACATTAAAGGTTCATTAGTCGCAATTGGGCTTTATGGTTAAGGTTTTGGGCCCAATTGGATCCAATCCACTTGGCCTAAACCAAACTTGATAAATCAAGCCCAATAGCCCCAAAACAACAATTCAATTCTAATTCCAAAATTAGGCCCAATTAATTAAATCCAAAAATCCAATTTTCACAATTTAATTATCAAAAGTGCATTATATGATTAATCGACTAAATCAATATTTTTAAAAACACCAAATTAGTTTTATTAATCATATTCAATTCATTATCACATGTCAAACACACATAATGAAAAATCAAACCCATTTACATGCTTCTAAGTCTCGGCCAAGGAAGGTTATTTTGTCCGATTTGAATTCAATCCGATTAATTACACAATCGACAACGTATTAACTTCCCGAATGATTTCATACACATCCAATGTTCATAAAATCAAAACATACCAAGACATTCAAGAGCATATCACATTCGGCCAACATATAGAATTTAGGGTTTATGTTCAATTCAAAGTACAATCCAATTGACCTCAAATTAACATCATCCTACATGATTTTAACTCATCCAATGAATCAAAATCAAAAATTCCAAGGATTCAAAATCCATTAAACATTCGGCCAAGGCAATAAGTTTGGGGAAAATAATTCCAAATCATTTTTCATCAAATTAGTCCAACCAAAATGAATTTAAACATGTTATAAGCATACTCAAACATTCAATTCATTCAAATCATGCTCAAAACAAGATTACCCAAATTTTAAGCCCTACAAATTTCATGCTTGCAACATTAGCTCTTGATGCCATTGTTGGTTTTCTATAAGGTCCCAAGATCAAATCAAGACATGAAATTATGTGTGAACACATCAACGGAGGTAGCGGAATACTCACATTGATCGGTTATGTCGATTTGGAGACGATTCAAGCCCAAAAATGCACTGCCATGTAAGCCTACTGCATGCAGTCCACTGCCTACAAAAACAGAAAATTGAGTGAAGAAACGGAGCTCCAATCTTCGTCGGATGGATCCCGTCTCATGGGGGAACCTCCCTACCACCTTCGCAAGACTTGTAAGTGTGCTAGCACTTGATTTCTCACCATGAGAAACCACTCTTGCTTCCCTTTAGCTCACGCCCAAACTGGTTCCAAACCAGTGAACACTTTGCTCAAATGGGCGTGAGAGAGGAGAGAAATTTGAGAGAGAAGAAGTTGTGTTATATTAATTAAAATGATTTACCAAAAATCAATTTATATTTATGCCATAATTTATTAAATTAATAATAAATTTATGACACAACACATGCAATGGCTTAGAGTGTCAAACACTCAATTTCCATGCAATAACATTGAGTGCATTGTACACTATCTACATGCAAAGCATTAGAATGACATGTGTCATGTGGGCCCCACACGTTTCCAAATGAAAGTGGGCCCACGTGCACTCACGCGTTCGGGTTTGATATTTCCGAAATACCGAGCTTACGTCGCGACGTTAATTCAATCGAATTTAAATAAATAATTGCGCCTGGCGAAATTATTATTTACGTCGCTAACGAATTAATTCTAAATTAACTCGTTTGCCCGAATTAAAATCTAATTTTAATTCCGCGTCGAAATCTAATTTCATTTAATATATCGAATATATTAATTCATCGATTAATTCCAAATTAATCGCTCTCTCTCTTTAGACGACATTTTATCCCGGATAAAATATCTCCGTTATTAATCCTAGATTAATTTTCTCTCTCTTCTATATAATCCCAGATTATTCAAGAGTGCGAGTTGTGCGTCATCGGTAGATTATCGGGAAGCGACCCATGAGATCCCCGGATAATCTGGCAGTAAATACGGTCGTCGGAGTATCCGAATCACGTACGTACCAAGTACTACGTTCTACCGATTTACGAGACAAGGTCGACTCCTAGCAAAGCACCAAGTCTTCCCAAGTTCTCCGGACATATTCATCAAAGAATATCTAGATCTGTATCAAGCGTAGTATACAATTGTATTGTGCATATTGGCCCAGTATCGGATAGTCACGTGCTAGGGCTGGGGCTGGATAAGTGTCTGCCCCGTCCGAAACACATATCGGATGTCTGGTAACTAGTCTCTATAATCGGATATTCATGACCTGGTCATAATATCACGATTGGATGCGCATCACTTAAGAGCACTAATACCGTATCCTGCGTGACATCATCTCCACTATGACTGGAGTGACACTTCCGTCTTGACATCACTTCCAATACACTATGATTCCTGATAAACCCAGAAGAGGTGAACACAGAACCAGTTAAGATCCCCACCACCAAAACCAAAGTTTACCGATTGTCGTAAGTATTAGCGATGCAAGTCTCAGGTTAAGACTATACACACCTACCTTGATTTCGGCCTCCCATAGACACCTAGTCATAATACCAATGGGATTCTGAAGGGTCTATCCAGAGCGAAGCTGTTTCCCGTACCATCGGTGAAACACGACCTCCTATCGCACTTGCACAAGTATCCAATACTTATATATATGAGAACTATGCCGTTGTGCCCTCACAACGCGCACAAGTGCAATACTAGCCTATTCCGCATTATCGATGTCCAGTCTCGATAATACTACGGCTAGGGATATTTAATGATTAATCCTTCGTGGACTGATACTGTCTCATATCATCTCAATCCAGGAACTATCATAGGGACCTCTCTTCATTTATATATCTATGGTGATCTAATCACAAATGACGAGAGTGCAATTCCTTGTTACATAGTTAATTTGCTACAACAACACAATGATCTGTGCAAATAGTGACGCTATGGGTCATTTTGTCCAACACAAGAAACATATACACTCTCCCCCTCTAACACATTCACACACTCAACCTCAATCAGACATGTAAGAAACGAAAAAACGACACCATTCCTAAATAACGACAACGAGTGTTGCACGTCCAACGTGCACATTTATAACAAACACCTAATTATTTAGCTCTTCGTTTCTTAGCATAGGTGTTTTTCCCTAAACCAGACATGTAAGAAATGAAAGAGTCAGATGACTCACCTTCCAAGCGAACCCTTGCTTCAATTACCCAACGAATATCACTAGGAATACCATTGATCATAAGAAGCCTTATTCTTTCAGAGCATGCTTTGTAAATTTTCATCAGAGCATTTTAGGGGAGAAAAGGAATATGATTGTGGAGTTTTGCAAGAGATTCTTCCATGCCTTGATTGTAGGGTATCAGTAATTTTAAGAAACTGAATGAACTGACTTAGAGTAATGGAGTACCGTTATCCACTATTTAACCGGGTGCTAGATTATGACAAAAAGAGAAAAGAAAAAAATGCTGTAAAACTCAAGAAAAAATGAAAATTAGACAAATACAAAAGAAAAGAAAAGAAAATACATCAATTACAGTACACTGGGTTTGAAAGGAAAAAAAGATTCTTGAAAATTTGAACACTCCAAAAATGATTTCAGACGTTGTCCATTCACTTTAAATACATCACAATCCCTAGGATTCTCAATGTCAATAGCTCTATATGGGTAAATGTGTGTTTCATAATTAATGGTCCACTCCATTTGGATTTCAACTTTCCAGGAAATAAATGAAGACGAGAATTATAAAGCAAAACCTTTTGACCAATTTCAAATATTTTTCGTGAAATTCGACTATCATGAAAGGCTTTAGCTTTAGATTTAAGAAATTTTGCATTCTCATATGAATCATTCCTTAACTCTTTAAGTTCATTTATTTACAATTTATGTTCATGACTGGCATTTTCAATGTTTGAATTGAATGCTTTAATATCCCAATAAGCCTTATGCACAAGTTGTACAGGAAAATGACAAGGTTTTCCATAAACTAGACAATAGAGAGACATTCCTAAAGATATTTTGAAACATGTTCGGTATGCCTAAAGTGCATCAGTCAGTCGAAGAGACCAATCTTTGTAATTTGGGTTGACCATTTTTCTAAAATTTGTTTGATTTTCCTATTTGCTAGTTCAACTTGACTATTTGTCTGAGGGTGATAGGAGGTGGAAATTTTATGTGTAACTCCATACTTTTTCATTAAGGACTCAAAAGGCTTGTTACAAAAGTGTTACCTACATCACTTATAATGGGCCGAGGGATTCCAAATAGACTTAAAATATTTTCTTTTAAAAATTTAATCATAGTTTTGTGATCATTATTTCGATAAGGAATCACCTCAAGCCGTTTTGAGACATAATCAACTGCAACTAAAATATATTAAATCCAAATGTCGGTGGAATTGGACCCATGAAATCTATTCTCCAACTATCAAAGATTTCGATGACAATGTTGAGATTTAAAGGCATAATGTTTCTTATTGAAATGGATCCCAAGTGTTGACAATTTTCAAAAGTTTTACAGAAAACATGTGTATCTTTAAAAATGGTGGGCCAATAAAATCCACATTGTAAGATTTTTACAGCAGTTTTCTTTGATGAGAAGTGACCTCCACATG
This sequence comes from Zanthoxylum bungeanum, assembly GCA_019454045.1. NCBI lineage: Eukaryota > Viridiplantae > Streptophyta > Magnoliopsida > Sapindales > Rutaceae > Zanthoxylum > Zanthoxylum bungeanum. The sequence goes on from SKCR01032472.1 coordinate 18,570, forward strand.
CTTCTGAATGACAAAATTGAATAACACCACTTATCTCATTGTCCGGTATGCATCGCCGGAAAATTTGATAAGGGTAATACTTGAACAGATATGGATTGTCCTAGTAGAATCTTTTGACTTGGGTCAAAAATTTCTTATTGTCTTGATGGCTCTAATTTTGAGGTATTTTTCTTGTTGCAAGAAAATTGACAATATTAGCATACCAAGGCATTGTATTTTCATAAAAAAAAAAATTACCAGGAAAAGATTCATTGATAGGAGTTGTGTCAATTGATGACTCATTTGTGAGTCTCGATAAATGATATGCAACCATATTTTCTGCTTCTTTCTTGTCCTTGATTGTGAGATTGAATTCTAGAAGTACCAAAATCTACCGTAGTAATCTTGGAGTTACATCCTGTGTAGGACACATAAATCGGCGACGCTGTTCCAGGCTCGCGGCCCGGTCAGGAGTACGGAGTAGCCCGCGGGGGACTAAACCAGAGAAATAAAATGGAGTCGCCACCCAGTGTGAACTGGGAAATGATTTAAGGCCGCACTCACCCCTCGCAAGGGAAGACCTCAAACCGTTGGGTTCAGAATGGTCCCTTACTTATGCCACTTCTAATGAATGGATTTATGTGAAAATATAACCGAGTCTACGCAACATACATACGCAAGAATAACCTACATCTAAGTTCGCATAAAACCTATATCTAAGCTTGCATATAACTTATATCTAAGTTTGCATGCATAAAAATAATTCGAAATAACGGCAAGCACACAATCTCATGGACACATTAAATTGATAAATACGGAAACATAAATAAATAGTCTATTGTCTAAACATAAACATTGAAAAGATATGATTAATCTCATAGTGCGAAAGAAATAACTAAATCATGCATGAAATAACGTGCTACTTCTAATAGATAATAGATAAACACAAGATTAGATGAAACGAAATATGTGCATTTCTCAAGCGATACGTGGAGTTGTATCCCAAGTTCAGACCGCACTACCGTCCATTCGGATTCGGATACGGAATTTACATCTGGGTTTCCATCCGATATACCGCGAGAGATAACAAAAAATCATTCATCCAATGGCCACAACATACATGAACCAACAATCCTCATGCGAAGAAACACTAATAAATAATAAAAAAAGAACAAGAATAAGTAAAAGGGTGCCCTCGGGTCTTACCTTTTAAGTCGCCTCTTGGAAGTGCGTTACACGGCCATCGGAAGGGTTAACGCTCCGCAACTCCTCCAGTTCACTGGTTCAATATTTTCCTTCGTTGCCTCGCTGTTTTGGGCTGTTGTTTTCTCTGTTTTTGCTGTATTTTCTGGTTACTGTTTGCGATTTTGGATGCAGTTTTTGGGGCTGTTTTGTGCAGTTTTTGGGCTATTTTGTGCGGTTTTGAGTGCTACTTTTTGGATCAGTTTAGAGGGTGTGTTTGTTCTGTTTTGGGGGGATAGTTTCTTGTGTCGGTGAGGGCTTTGTGGCTAAGTGTGAATCAGTGTCAGTGTGCTGTTTGTTTCACGTGTGGTTAGCTGTTTGGTTCGGTGAAAGTAGCAGCTCACGGCCTTTGTGATGGTCAGGGAGGGGTGTTTGTTTGTGATTGTTGTCGTGGCTTTTGTGAAGTTCAGGGGGCTACGTGCTGCTGTGAGGAGAGTAAGGGTTTCGGTTGGTGGATCTGTGAGAGAGACGAGAAGATGATGAATGCTTGTGTCTTAGGAATGAGAGAGGCGCATGTATTAGGGTTTCATTTTTGTCGTAAAAAAGAGAGAGAGGCAAGGGCGTGAATTTGTTTAGGGTTTACCTTGTTTTTGAAGTGAGAGAGCGAGGGATGAAGAGGGTTAGCTGCTGTTAGGTTTTTTTTTTTTTTTGTTCCAGCCGAGAGAGAAAAGGTCTTTAGGGTTTATACCGTGAGTGATGGCCAAGGGTTGTTTACGTGAGAGAGCAGTGTGAGATGATGCTATGGTGGCCGAGAGTTGATGAGAGAGGGGTTTAGTCGAATGAGTGAAGATGTGTTTAGGGTTTATTACCGAGAGGAGAGAGGTGAGCTTTAGGGTTTTTCTTTGTAAGTGTCGTGAGTTGTCCAGAGTGGGGTGAGAGAGATAGGGCTATTAGGGTTTATATTTGTCGAGTGGTTTTGGGAGTGAATGCTCTAGGGAGGTCTAAGGGTTTGGTTTGGGTGTCTTTTATAGGAGAGGGTTAGGGCTTTCCTTGTACGGGAAGGGAATGAATCATGTAATTATGGAGGATATCTTTTAAGTAATGTGCTATAAGGAAATGATCTCTCTAATTTAGGGAGGTGATTTTTTTTAGTTTAGGAAAGGGATTTATGGGATTTGATTTTATTTTATTTAGTTTAGGCATGTGATTTAATTTAATTAGAAAGGTGATTTATGGGATTTGATTTGATTTCTTTAATTAGGGAAGGTGATTTGATTTGATTTCTTTAATTCGGGAAGGTGATTTGTTTAGATTTCAACATATGTTTAATGTGTTAATTATTATTTTGGATGGGTTTGAAGGGCTTGGAGGCTTATGGGCATGTAAGATGGCTAGTTTGTGGGCTTGGGTGTGTGGTTGGTGGTGTGTGGGCTTGATGTGTGGCTTGCGGGGTTTTGGGCAGAGGATAAATTTTAAAACAGAGATCCAACGAGCAAACCCGAAGCTAAGCAAACTAATTAAGTCCAACAAGGTATTGATTTCTGACTTTTCCCTTCCGACGTCCGTTTCCCGCGACTTCCGAAACTTAAAGGGTAGTGCCTCCGTACGAGGCTCATCATCGGGACTTATATGCAAAAATGCAGTGCCTACATCCTGCTTAGACATCAATATC
>SKCR01032473.1:0-21455 GCA_019454045.1 Zanthoxylum bungeanum
AATTGGATTTGTCATATTTAATTAATTGGGCCTAATTTTGGAAATTGGACTTTAATGTTGTATTTGGGCCTATTGGGCTTGATTTAATCAAGTTTGGTTTAGGCCAAGTGTATTGGATCCAATTGGGCCCAAAACTTAACCATAAAGCCCAAATGCGACTAATGAACCTTTAAAGTTCAATTGGGCCTAATGGGCCAAGATTGATTTATGGGCTTATGGGGTAAATCCCGGATTGGACTTTGGTTATCGGTTTGACCCGAGTTGACCAAAAGTCCACGCCTTAAGAAATCAATTAAAAGCCCATTGTACTTTAATTGAATTGACGTTGGACGTTAATCGGTCTTTGAGACGCGTTACGATTAAATTTGGAATTTAAATCATAAAAGGTTTATTAAATAAAAGTGTAATATTTAATTTAGAATTGAATATTGAATTAGTAATTGAATACATGTTAAATTAGATTTAATGATGTAGTTTAATTTAATTCATGAATTCGTACTTTAAGTACTTATTCGCAAAAACGAGTTTGACTCGAACAAAATCGAATCGTTGTTTGAACATTGGATGATCACTTAATTATCAGATTAATTAATTTGATTGATTGATTGATAGCATGCTTATGTGTGTGAATACGTGGTTGTGTTGAATGAATAATGTATATCGGATGGATATTAGTCGGGTGGGCAATTTTAGAAATTGTTGTAATAAATTCGATTTATTAAATTGGACCTGCGTGTCCAGCCTTATCACCTCTATTCTCTTTGTATTCTCTTCTCACCTATTCCCCTCTATGTATATGAGGTTTCTTTAGAAGTGTAGTGCAACGGGTAGAAGTAGTACAAGTGCTAGCTTGAGTGAGAAAGGGAGAGATTTGATCTAGGATCAATGTGTTAAGTATCCATCCGCATATCATTATTATTTTATTTCATACTCGCTTTATTATGTATTTAGAATGCATGTTTAAGGGTGTATGATGATGAGACCTTAACAAAGATAATTAAATTGGTAGCCAATTTGCACGCGAGAAAAAACCCTCGTTCTATATTAAGGGATTATCCTTCCATTGAATGATTCTTGTTCAAGATCCAATTGGCATTGGTTTGTTGGCCAAAGTCAAGACCTTGTCAATTGGAGGTATTTGAATCATGAGGGTTTTGTTCCACATCGGTGTCTTGTCCAAGTTGTGATTTGTTGGCCAAAGTCAAGATCACTTCTTGTCCAACGACATTGATTACGAAACTTTCCTTGTCAATGGGTCCCGCTTAACTGGAGTCATTAGGTTTGTTGTGCCAAAGCCAAGGCCTAGATGATTCAGAGGATATGGTCAGGAAAATGTATTAGATACATTGGCGTAAATAATATGTTTAGGACTTGGATGTCCACCTAACCGGATCTAGGAATTGGATTGGATCCAATTGATCTGTGAGATCTACCTAGTTAAATAGCATACAGCTTGTTGGCCAAAGTCAAGGTTGTATGTTATTTAATAGGATCCTAGCCCACTAGGAAACACGGTTTCCCGAGTACTCGACAGAGGGTTAGAGGCTCGACGAAAAATAGTGGGAGGTAAGTATTGAATTTGCAACAATCGTTCAATTACTCGCTAAACACGCTCATTTATATTTTACTCGTCGTATTAATCAAAAGTATTAGTTGGACTAATATTTTATGTTGTTTTAAAAATATATATATAGTTGGACTATATACAAACTTATTCAATATATAGTTGATTTTATAATTGGATTATAGTAATCAATATAATTGAATTAAAATGATAGTTGATTTTATAATTGGATTATAGTAATCAATATTAAATTATAGTTGATTAAATAATTGGATTATTGTAATCATTATAATAAATAGTAACTTATTAAAATTGATTAAATAGTTGGACTATTAAAATCAAGAAAGAATTGAAAGGTTGAATATTTAAAATATATAATCCTTGGGATTAATGTTTTAAATGATTTAATTTTCAATTGGGAATTAATAATAGGTTAATTTATTTGATAAAATAACTTATTATGACTAAGCCCATAATTAAGCAAATAGTAGAGCATAAAATCTTTGGAAATTTATGTGATGATGACTTTAATGCTTAATTAATATACTTATAATAAATCTATCATTAGATTTAAAAGTATCAAAGTTTGCAATTGGGCATCTAGCACAAGGTGCACATCGTTTCGATATTCCGAAACCCAAGGCTTGGCCAAAGGTTTGGGAAATATTGAAATGGATAATTGACATATCCCGAAGTGAATACCATTTGGATATGGAAGACACGGAGGAATTAAAGAAAGGGCGAGGCTCTAACTTTAAAAATATTTGTCAGAGTTATGATCACTACTAGTATTGAAATTAGATTTTAAATACTAAGTGTGGTACATAAAATATATGAATTGATGTTCAAATCCGCTATGAGCAGGATACTGACTTCAAACCGAGATTTCTCTGCGAATCGGAAACTGGACGAAAGTCGCTGTTTCGACCGTGGATACCTAAGTTTAGGAACTACCCTTTGGGTATGTACTTAAATTAGGAACTGTTATAATGTAACTAGTTTGACTAGAGACATTATCTCTATATCAGTGTTTAATCCGTTGCGGATAAAACCTTTATATTATAGAACACTAAGTGTTTTATTATATAAAGATGATACTGAGATAACACATTAGATGTATATAACAGAATTTATATTTTGAATATAAATAAAAATCTCAAACATATAAAATGACAAATAAATAGCTCAAATTGATTTGATCAATAGAGACTTATTTGTGGCATTGTTGTCTAGGACACAATTAAAGAAGACTCGTATATCCACACTTTTGAAGAGTGGGTACTAGGACTGATTTGACTATTCAAATAAGGTCTGCGAATCTAGTTTGTTAGGTAAAGTACCTAAAATACTATTTACTTTGTAATAGTAAAAGTGCCACCGATCTGTCAGCCCTATTCATGGTGAAGTATGTGGGCCCATATCTAGCTGGGCTAGATGTGAACATGAATGTTTCGTGACCTTAACGGATGTAGCATCACGTTATGGTTATGTGTTTCTTTTAAAGAACACAAATCGGAAACTTTAGAGTTTCGACACGAAATAGAACAAACAGATCGGCTATAGTATTATGCTGCCACGGTAAGACCGTAATTAAAAATACTTAAGCAGTAAGTTTCATATTTACATGAAAGAGTATGGTATTCTTTCATATAAGGACTCCTCTCGAGACACGTCTGTTAGACGGTGTGTCCGAACTAAAACCGAATTTTGTTGGACATGATTATGTTTATCACGAGTCGCTCTGAGCTACTATTTCCTTCAATAGGATATGTATTAACAGTGCCAAACTTATTTAGAATAAGGTTCCATGAAGATCTGTTTGACAGATATCATATAGGATATGAACAGGAAAGAAACAGGGTTTCTCATTCCTGATAATTTGGGTATGCCAGGCATAACATTTGGATGATACCAAACTAAAAGACCCAAATTGGATAAGTGCCAATATAGGTTATCCTAATGGAAACCTTAAGTATAGTACTTGTAAATCTCACATGAGAACAATGTGATTGTTGCTCGCCATGCGGTTTTCCTGAGAGGAATACCGATATGCAGTGGTCAGTGGGAGGATAGTGATACTCGATGAAAATCAGTGTAATACTGTTCAAGGCACGAAGTCCTTAATGGAACACAAACAGTTCATCAATAATGAATCTGTACCATTAATCTTCAAATACACAAGAACTTCGTAGATCGGATAAAGTCAGAAAACAACCTAGGGTATGGGTTTCTGATCTAACCTCATAAAGATGTCAATCTTATTAGGTGTGTACCATCCGACTACGTTTTGAGGAAGTGATACGATGTATCGACTCCCTATTATGGCAAAGTGCCATGAGTCCGAAATGGATTCCATGTATAACAGCTATTTCGGATACTAGTTGTTGTACCACAAGGCATTGTGCCTATTGGTACATTAAATGTCTTCAAGGAAGACATACATGGATGGCAACATACCTACGTACAAAGCTAGGCTTTTGACGAAAGGTATCGTTATCAACATCGTGTTAATAACGGTTCAACCTTTTTGCTTGTTGCCATGGTAAATCCATTTTGAAGATTCTTGTTGATAACTGTATATTTCATTTATGAAATATGTCAGTTACAAATCAAAATCGCTTTCCTGAAAAGGAAACCTTTTGAGAATGTTTATAACATTCTGACGATTTTGTATAACCGACAAACAAGGTTTGCGGATTATTCATCCATGTGTTTGGATTGAAGCAAGCATAAAGTTCTTGGAACTGTCGTTTTGAAATAATCATAATGGTTTATGATTTGACTCAAAACAAAATAATTCTTGTGTGTATATAAGGAGGTTAGTGGGAGCGCACTAACAGTTAAATTCCCATAAAGCAATTGGTGAAAGCTTGGCTTTCATAGATATTCTTTCATAGAAATTCTCCATAGAATTCTGGGGAGTAACAACCTTTATTCAAGGAATAAAGATCTACTGGGATAGATTTGGAGTTGTTAACACTCTCTGAGAAATTGTACATTTAAAATGTACTTGTATTGGTGTCTCATACGCTTCGAGCATATGGAGTCACAATCGGGTCAATCCAAGTGATAGTCACTGGATTGAAGTTAAGAACATCTGTTAGTATCTTTGAGAACTAAAGATGCTATCCTATACTATGGAGAAGGAGAACTTGAAGTGACTGGGATCACTGCAGCAAGTTTCCAAACAATTAATACTTCGGTACTATAAAGTTTGAATAACGGGACAGTGAGCTGGAAATCTTCCAAGCAAGATAACTGTTGCCGAATAAACAACAAATGCGGATTATTACTGCAGCTGAGGCAGCAATAGAAGTCTTTTTGTCGAAATAAATCTAATTAGATTAGATGTAGTTCTATAGCAGCTGAGCTAGGCGTCAGCACAAGCTAAGGAATTAAAGGTCTCATCGACGATCCAGATATATACTTCTAGATCATCTGATTCGTTCGGATCATACATCGTGGCGATGTGATGATCGTATAAATCGCGTCAAATGATAATTAAACAAATCCGCTGATGAAAACCTTCTCTCAGCAATTTGAGCAACCATACATAGTTCGGGTGTTAGACACTCGAGTGACTGGCTATGTGCCAAGTGGGAGATTGTTGGATAATATGACCCATAGCGTCACTATTTGCACAGATCATTGTGTTGTTGTAGCAAATTAACTATGTAATAAGGAAATTGCACTCTCATCATTTGTGATTAGATCACCATAGATATATAAATGAAGAGAGGTCCCTATGATTAGTTCCTGGATTGAGATGATATGAGACAGTATCAGTCCACGAAGGATTAATCATTACATATCCCTAGCCGTAGTATTATCGAGACTGGACATCGATAATGCGGAATAGGCTAGTATTGCACTTGTGTGCGTTGTGAGGGCACAACGACATAGTTCTCATATATATAAGTATTGGATACTTATGCAAGTGCGATAGGAGGTCGTGTTTCACCGATGGTACGGAAAACAGCTTCGCTCTGGATAGACCCCGTGGAATCCCATTAGTAGTATGTCTGCGTGTCTATGGGAGGCCGCATCAGGGTAGGTGTGTATGATCTTAACCTGAGACTTGCATCGCTAGTACTTGCGACAATCGGTAAACTTTGGTTTTGGTGGTTGGGGGACCTAAACTGGTTCTGTGTTCACCTCTTCTGGGTTTATCAGGAATCGTAGTGTACTGGGTGTGATGTCAAGATGGAAGTGTCACTTCAGACATATGGAGTTGATGATCGCGCAGGATATAGAACTAGTGCTCTATAAAAGGTTGCAACCGTCGGGACAATATGACTAGGTCAGGATTGCCCGATTCACAGAGACTAGTTGCTTGATGTCCGATATATGTTTCGTACGGGGCAGACACATTTCCAGCCCCAGGCCTAACATGTGATCGTCCGATACTGGATCGATATACGCAATACAATACATTAGTATACTACGCTTGATACAGATCTTTGATATTCTTAAATGGATATGTCCGGAGAATTGGGTAGACTTGGTGCTTTTCTAGGAGTCGACCTTGTCTCGTAAATCGGTAGAACGTAGTACTTGGTACGTACGTGATTCGGATACTCCGACAACCGTATTTACTGCCAACGTATCCGAAGATCTCATGGGTCGCTTCCCGATAATCCACCGATGACGCACAACTCGCACTCTTGAATAATCTGGGATTATATAGAAGAGAGAGAAAATTAATCTAGGATTAATTACGGAGATATTTTATCTAGGAAAAATATCGTCTAAAGAGAGATAACGATTAATTTGGAATTAATCGGTAAATTAATATATTCGATATATTAACGAAATTAGATTTCGACGCGGAATTAAAATTAGATTTTAATTCAGGCGAACGAATTAATTTAGAATTAATTCGTTAGCGATCTGAATAGTAATTTCGCTAGGCGAAATTAATTAATTCTCGTCGCGACGGAAATGCGTTAATTCGGAATTAGCGAAACCGAGCCCGAAAGTGTTTGCGGACACATTCGTATTTTAAAACGAGTGGTATCCGCAAATCACATCGCAATATCTCATCATTTGACACGAATAGATGATGGATGTATCTAGTCACCTTTATGGGATGATACATTGTCTTCATTTTCAATGTGTGATGATGATGAATTTTGGAGGGAAATGCTTTTCACGGTTATTGAAGAGTTTTTATCTAAAAATTCATTTTTGGTTAATGATATACATCATTGCTTCTCTCTTTTCTCACTCACGTTTTGAAGAAAACAAAAATGAAAAGAGAAGTTAACTTTTATCTCTCTCAAATTCTCTCTTCTCTCATGCAAAACAGAAGCTTTGCTCACTGGTTTTGAACCAGTTCAGGCGTGAGTTTTAGGGAAGCTAGAGTGGGTTTTCATGGTGAAAATTCAAGTGCTAGCACACTTACAAGTCTTGCGAAGGTGGTAGGGAGGTTCACCCATGAGCCGGGATCCATCCGACGAATCTAGGAACTCATTTTCGCAGCTCAAATACTGAAGACAGAAGACAGTGGACTGCATGCAGTGGGTGTCCATGGCAGTGCGTTTTTTGGCTTCAATGGTCTTCAAATCAACTCAACCAACCAATGTAAGTATTCCGCTATCTTCTTTGGTGTATTCATGCACGATTTTCATTGCTTTTTTGATCTTGGGACCTTAATAAAAACCAACACACCGAAGATTCTTAATGGATGGTACACCAACGTCAATAAGAATCTTCTCGGGTTGAGTAGCATAGTGGTCCTTCGACTTGAGATACCACTGTGGATGTATGAGACATCCTCTACACTTAGATGGCAGTCACGTCACCGATCTTTTTATATCAGACCTCCGCCTGTTCGTTGGGTGTGGACCGATCCTCAGGATATCCTGTGAGTATCAAGATAGGATCCGTCAGTTCTGTGTACAGAGCATAGGTAGTCCATATATTATTAGCAGTCTGTTAAATCTGTGGCCACAGTATACTTCGGAAGTAAGTTCCGAATGTTATTTAGAGATTGCTAATAGATACGTCGACGGGATAATACCAATAGAGATTTGACGTTTACATCTATATCTCTGGGATTATCCGGATACCTGTGACGGAGGGATTATATGTATGCAATGACCTCGACCTGTATGATTCAGCTAGATTATCCGTGATCGTCATAATCTACGGGTGGATAGATTATGCATATGAAATTGGATTTCGTGACGGATATACCTGAATCTAGAGAGTCTCAATAATGAAACATACTCGTAGAGCACTAGAGCAACATTTATAAATAATTATGATTATTTATAAATCGTTTAAAAGTTAAACGAAAAATACATGCGAACGGGCCGAACCGTCATTTCCTAATTAATGTGTATTTGTATTTAATATATGATATTATTAAATACACATTAATAAGTAGTCAAATAAAGGTATTTGACATATATCATTAATATATGTATTTGAGATATTTAAAGTAAATATAATACATATGTTTGATATATTTGTATTTAATTATTATTTAATTATTTAATTGTTAAATGATTAATATAATTAAAATATAAATATATCACCAAATGATAAAGTTAGGAAATGATTATAATATAAATGTTTGACTTTACATTAAAGGAAAAGGTTGTCAAATTGATTTTGACTTCTTAAGATATTTTTCAAAATTGTTTGAAAAATGAAAAAATATTTTTTCTTGTTTTTTTATCAAAATTCGACATGACCTTAGAAATATAAGAGTTATATTTTCTTGGTTGCCTTTTTTGACTTAATTAAATATCTTTAAAGTTGTTTTATATATTTAACCAAGTTGATCAAATGTAAAGTGAAATGAAATTGAAATTTATAAACTTGTACAAGTCTTGGTGAAATTCGGCCAAGGCATTGTGTGTGCAAGTATATATTGTTTCTCATTTCATTTTATTCTTAACCTAATACACTTTAAAATAAAACTCCAGTAATGGAAACCAAAGAAAGCTTGGATTTTTGTAAGTTTCTCCAACTTACTATTAGAAAGGAAAATGTTCCTTAGGATCTAGACTTTACATATGATGTTCTTAGGTTATTTATTTCTTATTCTTTGTGTTTTTGATGATGGAAGTTTTGGTGAAAGTGTAGAGCATGTATGATGAAAGAAGCTTATGGCTATTGTAGGAATAAGTGTTCTTTTAAGGTTTTGGAAACTTTGTTGCTAATCTAGAGTTGTTGACCCACTCTTAGATGACCTAGATTTTATCTTGAGTTGTTTCATTGTGTTGAGACTTTGATTGGATGGAAGAAACATGATTGAAGTATTGGATTTAACCAATTTGGTCTAATTTGTCCAATTTGATGAAATTGAAAAATTAGGGTTCATGACCAATTCCAAATTTGGGGATTTTCATATATGTTGTGTATTTGGATGTGTATATGATGCATATAAAGTTTCATGTTGATTGGATTACATCTTGATGTGTTTTGAAGCATGAAATGACAAAGTGCACAATAATGCACTTGAGAGGTGCATTCGGCCATGGGTCCAATTTTTGGGCATTTGTGTTGTCTTGGTGTTTTAATGTTTTGAACATGCTAAGTTCATCTTAGAAATGATTTGGAATCATTCAAAATTGATTTGATCAATTTCGGACTAAAATGGACAAAGTACCAAGTATAAGGGAAATTCGGTAAATTCACTTAAATAGATTTATTTGAATTTTATTTCATAATTTGATTATTGGATAATTAAATAAATATGTTTATTTAATTAATCCGAGAAAAATTTTTGAAATCGGAAAATTTGATTTTCCCGTGTTTCCGCTGCGTTACCGGATTTAGCCCCTAAAACCCCTACAGAGAATACCTTGATAGAGATTTCGAGGAATTCTTAGTTGAGCATGGAATTGTTTCACAGTACAAAGCACCTAGAACACCATAACAAAATGGTGTTGCAGAAAGGAGAAATCGAACCCTACTAGACATGATAAGATCAATGTTTAGATATAGCACTCCACCTAGTTCATTATGGGGGTATGCATTGCAAAATGCAATGTATATCCTGAATGTAATTCCTTCTAAGTCTGTTTCTAAGACTCCCTTAGAGTTGTGGATGTTGGTTTCTATTAAGGTCCCAAGATAATAAATAAGCATGAAACATGTGTGAATACAAATCAACGAAGTTGCGGAATACTCACATCGATCGGTTGAGCGACGCGTAGATGAACAAAACTTCAAAAACTGCTCACTGGTTGCTCGGCAGTGGCTGTGTGCAGTTGACTAATTTTCGGTCATTTGCCTCCAAATTTTAAGCTCTAAGCTTCGTCAAACGATTCCCGGCTCATGGGTGGACTTCCCTATCACCTTCGCATGTCTTTCGGAGTGCTAGCTCTTGTGATTTTTGCCAAAAAAATCACCACTCATGCTTCCCTATCTCACGACAGAACTGAACCAGTGAAGAAGAAACCCTTGTTTGGGCGAGAGAGAGAAGAAGTAAAAAAGGAAAGAGAGAGATGTTTTTGTTTTAATTGTTATTGTGTATCTAATACACCAACCATATTAAAATCAAATACCAAAATCAAATAAAGGTAAATAGATTTTAATTAATCCAACAACTCACATCAACCATCACACTTGAGTGTCAAACACTCAAACATCAACTTACATCAAGTCAATCAAGTTGTCAAGTCACATCACTTAAAGTGACAAGTGATTTGACGCTTGAAGTGACTAGCGATTTGACGCTTGATGTGACTAATGATTTGATGCTTGATTTGACTTGCGCGCCGCACTCGAATTCGAAATGCGAATGCGCTCAAAACAATCCTGGGCTTGGGTTCGCTAATTCCAAATTAACGAATTTTCCGTTGCGTCGTAATTAAACGATTACGCCTAGCGAAATCACTATTCACGTCGCTAACGAATTAATTCTAAATTAATTCGTTCGCCCGAATTAAAATCTAATTTTAATTTCGCGTCGAAATCAAATTTCATATATATATCGAATATATTATTTAATGATTCATTCCAAAATAATCGTTATCTCTCTTTAATGATATTTTATCCCAGATAAAATATCTCCGCAATTAATCCCAAATTAATTTTCTCTCTCTTCTAATTAATCCCAGATTAATTTAGAGTGCGAGTCATACGTCATCGGTGAATCTTTGGGAAGCGACCCATGAGATCCCCGGATATGGTGGCAGTAAATTCGGTCGTCGGACTATCCAAACACGTAAGTACCAAGTACTACGTTTATACCGATTTACAAGACAAGGTTGGCCTCTAGCAAAGCGCCATGCCTACCCAATTCTCCGGAAATATCCTTACATGAATAAGGATCTATATCAGACGTAGTACACATAGTATTGTGTATGTCGATCCAGTATAAGATGATCACGTGCTAGGCCTGGGGCTGGAATTGTGTCTGTCCCGTACGAAGCACATGTCGGATGTCTGGTGAATAGTCTCTATAATCGGATAAACATGACCTTGTCATTTTATCCCGATAGCTACAACATTTAAGAGAACCAGTCCCGTATCCCACGTGACCATCATCTCCACTATGACTGGAGTGATACTTCCGTCTTGACATCACACCCAACACACTACGATTCTCAATATATCCAGCATTGGCGTACACAGAACCTGTTTAAAGTCATGTAAGACCGCAACCAAAGTATATTGATTGGCGCAAGTATTAGCGGTGCAAGTTCAGGTTAAGACCAAATACACATACCCTGATTCGGACTTCCATAGACACATAGTCATACTACCAATGGAATTCCGAGGGGGTCTATCCAGAGCGAAGCTATTTCCCATACAATCGGTAAAACACAACCTCTTATTACACTTGCATGAGTATCCTATACCCAAATATATGAGAACTATGTCGTTGTTGCCCTCACAACGCACCACAAGTGTAATACTAGTCTTTTACGCATTATCGATGTCCAATCATCTCGATAAACCTCTGACTAGGATATTTTAATGCTTTATCCTACGTGGACTGATACTGTCTCATATCATTCTCCGTCCAGGAACAAATCACAAGGACCTCTCATCATTTATACATATAGGTGATATAATCACAAATGATAAGAGTGCAATCTCCTTTTACACATAGTTAATTTGTACAACACCACAATGATATGTACAAATAGTGACGCTATGGTCATAATTGTCCAACAATCTCCCACTTGGCCTATAGCCAATCACTCGAGTGTCTAACACCCGAACTATGTACGGTTGGCTCAAACTGCTGAGAAAATGCTTTCGTCAACGAATTTGCATGATTATCATCTATTGTGCGATTTATACGATCATCACATCTCCACGATGTATGATATGAACGAATCAGAATATCGATAAGTCTATAATATGTTATATCTGGATCGTTGATGAGACCATTAATTCTTTAGCCTGTGCTAACGCCTAGCTCAGCTGCTAACAGAATTATATCTAATCTAATTAGATTTATTATCGACCCAGAAGGCTTCTATTGCCGCCTCAGCTGCAGTAATAACCCCGCATTTGTTGTTTATACGGTACAACATCTTGCTTGGATGATTTCCAGCTCACTGTTCTGTTATTCAAAATGTATAGTACCATTTTGCGACTCGTAGTCGTCTTATCGGTTAGGAAACTTGCAGTAATGTCCCAGTCACTTCAAGTTCTCCTTCTCTATAGATTAAGACAGCATCCTTAGTTCTCTAAGATACTAAGTATGTTCTTAACTTCAATCCAGTGACTATCACTTGGATTGGCCTGTTTGTGAATCCATATGCTCAAAGCATATGAGACACCAGGTCGCGTACATTTTTCAATATACGATTTCTCGGAGAGTTTTATCGAAAGCCAAGCTTTCACCGATTGTATTATGGGAATATCATTTCCAAGAAATGACATATTATCATTATTTTATAGGACAGCCACTGTCAGTGCACTCCCACTAACCCTCTTATATACACAAGAATCATTTCGTTTTGAATTAAATCATAAACAATTATGATTACATCAAAACGATAATTCCAAGAACCTATGCTTGCTTCAATCCAAACATGGATCGAATAACCTGCAAACCTTGTTTGCTTGTTATGGTACGACAAAACCGACAGGATGTTATAAACATCCTCCAAAAGGTTTCCTTTTTAGGAAAGCGATTTTCCCGTTAAGTTGTCATATTTCATAAATGAAACATGCATCTTTAGCAAGCATTATCCAAATGGATTTTACCGTGGCAACAGGTAAAAGGTTGAATCGTAATCAACACAATGTTGATAACGATACCTTTCCGCTAAAAGCCTAGCTTTATACGTTGGTATGTTGCCATCCATGTATGTCCTCCTTGAAGACTTATAAGTACAAATAGGCACAATGCCTTGTGGTACATCAACTAGTATCCAAACATAGTTGATATACATGGAATCCATTTCAGATTCATGGCACTTTTCCATAATAGGGAGTTGATACCTTGTATCACTTCCTCATACGTAGTCAGTTAGTATACCTCAATAAGATAGACATCTTTATGAGGTGAGATCAGAAACCCATACCCCAGGTTGTGTTCTGACTCTCCCCGACATACGTGGTTCTTGTGTATTCGAAGATTATGGAATAGTTTCATCCATGATGAACTATTATGTTCCATAAGATTCGGTGCCAGTAGATTACTAGTATTACTACTCCGATTTTCATTGAGTTTACTATCCTCCCACTTACCACTGCATATCGGTATTCCTCTTAGGAAATCGCATGGTGAGCAACAATCTAATTGTTCTCTTGTGAGATGTATAAGTACTATACTTTGGTATCCCTAGGATAACCTACAATTGGCACTTATCCAATTTTGGTTCTAGTTTGGTATCATCCAAACGTATGCCTAGCATTCCCAATTATCAGGAATGAGAAACCCGATTTCTTTCCCGTTCATATCTAATATGATATCTGTCAAACAGATTTTTATGGAACCTTATTCAAAATGAGTTCTGCACTGTTTATGGCTTATCCGCTGAAGGAAATGGTAGCTCAGAGCGACTCATGATTAACCTTATCATGTCTAACAAAATTCGGTTACTCTGTTCGGACACACCGTCAAACTCACTTGTTCCGGGAGGAGTCCTCATTTGAAAGAATACTTTATTCTTTCAAGTATATAAGAAACTTATTGCTTAAGTATTTTCCATTACGGTTTTTACCGCGACGGTTTAATACTTTAGCCGATCTGTTTGTCTATTTCGTGTCGAAACTTTAAAATTTTACTATTTGTGTTCTTCAAAATAAACACATAACTATAACGCGATGCCACATCCGTATAGGTCACGAAATATTCATATCCTCCTCTAGCCTAGCTAGACATGGGCCCAGTTGCTTCACTATGAACTAGGGCTAACATATCAGTGGCATTTACACTTTTACCAAGTAAATAGTGTTTTAGGCATTTTGCCCAATAAACTAGATTTGTAGACTTTATTTGAATAGAATCAAATCAGTCCTAGTACCCACTCTTCGAAAGTGTGGATATACGATTCTTGTTTAATTGTGTCTCCGACAACAATGCCATAATATGTTTCTTCTGATCAAATCAGTTCGAGCTATTTATTTGTCATTTTATATGTTCGAGATTTATTTATATTCAAAATATAAATTCTGTTATTCACATCTAATGTGTTTATCTCAATATCATCTTTATATAATGAAACACTTTAGTGTTCTAGAATATAAAGGTTCACCCGTAGCGGGTTAAACACTGATATAAAGATAATGTTTCTAGTCAAACTAGTTACATTATAACATTATCCTAATTTAAGTACACACCCGAAGGTAGTTCCTAAACTTAGGTATCTACGGTTGAAACAGCGACTTTCGTCCCGTTTCCAATTCGCAGATAAATCTCAATTGATGTCATTATCCTACTTATAGCAGATTCTGAACATCAATATATATTTATGTACCATACTAAGTATTTAAAATCTAATTTTAATACTAGTCATGAACATATTTATGACAATCATATTTGAAGTCAGAGCCTTGCTCGTCTTCAATTCCTTCATGTCTGCTTTGTCCAAACGGCAGTCACGCTTCCACGATCCTGTTTGCCACAATTAAGGCAGACATTTTGGGATATGTCCTTTATCTTCCATAAGATTATAATGATTTTGCCTTTGCCTTTTCATCACTCCAGAAGCCTTTGGCGAAGCCTTGCCTTCTATAATATCGAAGTAAGGTGCGCCTTGCGCTACTTGCCTATTGCAAATTTGACTTTATCTCATTGAGAATAGTTATTAATTCTCCAAGAATTATTTATTGCAATTTAGTACTTCTAAAATCTAAGTATAGATTTATGAAGATCCTTCAATTTCAGTAGCATACTTTAAGGATCTAATCCTTATGTTCTGATTCAGAAATTAAGGAGTCTACTGCGGCAAGCTTAATGGATTAAGCACTTAAGTTATCATCACATAAATCTTCCAAAGATTATGCTCTACTATTTGCTTAACTCCGGGCTTAGGCCTAATATGTTATTTTATCAAATAAAGTAACTTATTATTTTTCCAGGACCATCCTGAAATTTATTCCCAATTTTGAAAATTAAACCATTTAAATACATTTTCCCTAGGATCATGTTTTAAATGTCAATATTTCAATTACAACTTGATTCTAATAGTCTAACTATTTAATCAACGATTTATGTACTATTTATTATAATGATTACAATAGTCAAACTATTTAATCAACTATAATTTAATAGATTAAAATCAATTATATTGATTACTATAATCCAATTATAAAATCAACTATAAATGAATAGTTTGAATATAGTCCAACTATTTATTAAACAACATTTAAATATTAGTCCAACTAACATTTAATTTATTTGACGAATGATATTGTTTTGAGCGCGTATGGCAAGTAATTAAACGAATATTGCAAATTCAATTCTTGCCTCCCCATTTTTTTCGGCGAGCCTCTAACCCTCTGTCGAGTACTCGGGAAACCGTGTTTCCTAGGGGCTAGGATCCCGTTAAATATCACCCATCTGATCTTGATTGGCCAACAAATTGTATGATAATTAACTAGGTAGATCTCTAAGATCGATTGGATCCAATCCAATTCCTAGATCCGGTAGGGGGACATCCAAGTCCGAAACATATATCTTATATATGCCAATACATCCAATGTATTACCTAACCGTTTTCCTCTGAATCAACTAAGCCTTGGCTTTGGCACAACAAACTTAATTATCCCAGTTAAGCGCGACCCATTGACCATGGAAAGCTTCATAATCAATGTCGATGGACAAGAAGTGGTCTTGACTTTGGCCAACAAACCACAACATAGACAAGACACCAATATGGAACAAAGCTTCCGTGATTCAAACATATCCTCGACGGAAAAAGGCCTAGACTTTGGCCAACAAGCCAATGCCAGTCTCGGATCTTGAGTAAGAATCACTCAATGGAAGGAAAAACACTTGATATTAAGCGAGGGTTTTTCGCGTGCAATTGGCAACCAATTTATTATCTTTGTAAGGTCTCATCATCATACACCCTTAAACATGCATTCTAAAAACATAATAAAGCGCATATAAATAAAATAATAATGATATGCGGATGGATACTTTACATTGATCCTAGATCAAATCTCTCATTTTCTCTCTCCAAAACTAGCACATGTATTTACTTCTACCCGTTACACTATACTTCTAAAGAAACCTCATTTACATTGAGGGGAATAGGTGAGAAGAGAATACAAAGAGTATAGAGGTGATAACGCTGGACACGCAGGTCCAATTAATAAATCAAATTTATTACAATTTCCAAAATTGTCCCACCCGACTAATATCCATCCGATATACATTATTCATGCATCACAACCATGTATTCACACAAGCATGTTATCAATCAATCTAATCCAATTAATAATCTGATAATTAGTGATCATCCAATGTTCAAACAACGATTTGATTTTGCGTGAGTCAAACTCGTTTTGCGAATAAGTACTCAAAGTACGAATTCTTGAATTAAATTAAACTACATAATTAAATCCAATTTAATACGCATTTAATTCTAATTCACTATTTAATTCCAATTAAATATTGCACTTTTATTAACGAACCTTTACGACTTAAATTCCAAATTTAATCGCAACGGGTCTCAAAGCCCGATTAACATCTAATGTTTATTTAATTAAAGTCCAATGGGCTTTTAATTAATTTCTATAAGGCGTGGACTTTTGGTCAACTCGGGTCAAACCGAACAACCAAAATCCAATCCGGGAGTTACCCCATAATCCCAGAAATCAATTTTGGCCCATTAGGCCCAATTAAATAATTAAGGTCCATTAAGTCATAATTGGACTTTATGGATACGGTTTTAGGCCCAATTGGATCCAACCAAATTTGCCTAAACTCAACTTTGTACAACAAAGCCCAAAAGTCCAATCACAACCTTAAAGGCCCAATTTCCAAAAAATAAGCCCAATTAATTAACTTATAAAATTCTAAATTCCATAATAATTAACCTAAGTGTAATACACAATTAACCACCCAATTAATATTTCTAAAACATCAATTAGAATACTTAATCATGCACTTAATGACAAATAGTGTCCAACACAATTTATTAATCAAACCCATTTTACATGCTTTTGTTCTCGGCAATTAGGGGTTTTCAATCCGATTCGATTTCAATCCAATTGAATCCACAATCATCATTTCCCAAATCAATTCAATTCATCCAATAAATTAAAATATAAAACACAATGAATTTCAAATTCAATTGAATTCGGCCAAGCCACTTTAATTTGGGAAAAATGTTCCAAATCAAATTCAATCAAATTGAACTTCAAAACAACATTACCCAATTGTTTTAAGTCATCCAATGATCAAACAAACAAAATCACCAAGAAATTTAGGGTTCTTTAATTTCGGCCTGTAAGAGTTCAATTCAAAGTCCCAAGATCAACAAATCATGCACAAAAACCGCATATGAACACATCAAAGGAGGTGCGGAATATACTCACATTGAATTTCGGTTTTGATGAATGAAGAACAAAAGCTGCGTTTTCATCCTCCATTGAGCTCGGCAGTAGCTTTCCTTGACAGAGGGCTGCTCGGTTTGGACTGGTTCGGCTTCCTCCATGTTCGGCCATTGATGAGCACCATTGAAGCTCAAAGCTTCAAGCTTTCCAAGCTCATGAAGACACTTCCCTATCACCTATGTATTACTCAAGGTGTGCTAGCACTTGTTCATCTTCCAATTTGCTTCTCAAATTTTCGGTGAAACCAGAAAAATAAGAGAAGAAAACGCACCATGCGTGAAGGAGATGAAGAAGAAAAAGAGAGGGAGAATGAGAGAAACCGTGAACTGCATGTTGGAGAGAGAGATGACCGAATGTGTGTATAAAGGGAAAAGAAAAAGTAATATATATTTATTCATTTATTTTCCAAAAATAAATAAAACATATATATATATTCCAAACCTTTTCATATTCCATCACTTTTACTTTTAACTTTAAGTCATATCACATCACTTTTCACATCACATCTATTCACTTTAATAAAGTGACATATTGTCAAGTCACATCACTCAAAGTGACAATTGATTTGACGATTGATGCGACTAGCGATTTGACGCTTGATGTGACTTACGTGCCGCGTTCGAATTCGAAATGCGAATGCGCTCGCAATCACTCTCGGGTTCGCTAATTCCAAATTAACGAATTTTCCGTCGCGTCGTAATTAAATGATTACGCCTAGCGAATTCACTATTCACGTCGCTAACGAATTAATTCTAAATTAATTCGTTCGCCCGAATTAAAATCTAATTTTAATTCCGCGTCGAAATCCAATTTCGATTAATATATCGAATATATTAATTTTATCGATTAATTCCAAATTAATCGTTCTCTCTCTTTAATTAATATTTTATCCCAGATAAAATATCTCCGCAATTAATCCCAGATTAATTTTCTCTCTCATCGAATTAATCCCAGATTAATTCTATCTCTCTTCTAATTAATCCCAGATTAATCAAAGTGCGAGTCATACGTCATCGGTGAATCTTCAGGAAGCGACCCATGAGATCTCCGGATATATTGGCAGTAAATACGATCGTCGGACTGTCCGAACACGTAAGTACCTCGTACTACGTTTATATCGATTTACAAGACAAGGTTGGCTTCTAGCAAAGCGCCATGCCTACCCAATTCTCCAGAAATATTCTTACAGGAATATATAGATCTGTATCAAGCGTAGTATACCGTAGTATTGTGTATATCGGCCCAGTATCGGATAATCACGTGCTAGGCCTGGGGCTGGATAAGTGTCTGCCCCGTACGAAGCACATGTCGGATGTCTGGTAACTAGTCTCTATAATCGGATATAATGACCTTGTCATAATCCCGATGGCCGCACAGCACTTAAGAGCACTAATACCGTATCCTGCGTGACATCATCCCAATATGACTGAAGTGATACTTCCGTCTTGACATCACACCCATACTCTACGACTCTCTGATAAACCCAGAAGTGGTGTACTCAGAACCCGTTTAAAGTCCCCTACCACCAAAACCAAAGTTTATCGATTATCGTAAGTATTAGCGATGCAAGTCTCAGGTTAAGACTATACACACCTACCTTGATTTCGGCCTCCCATAGACACATAGTCATAATACCAATGGGATTCCGAGGGGTCTATCCAGAGCGAAGCTGTTTCCCGTACCGTCGGTGAAACACGACCTCCTATCGTACTTGCATAAGTATCCAATACTTATATATATGAGAACTATGCCGTTGTGCCCTCACAAACGCAAAAGTGCAATACTAGCCTATTCCGCATTATCGATGTCCAGTCTCGATAATACTACGGCTAGGGATATTTAATGATTAAACCTTCGGAGACTGATACTGTCTCATATCATCTCAGTCCAGGTAACTAATCATAGGGACCTCTCTTCATTTATATATCTATGGTGATCTAATCACAAATGATGAGAGTGCAATTTCTTTGTCACATAGTTAATTTGCTACAACAACACAATGATCTGTGCAAATAGTGACGCTATGGGTCATATTATCCAACAATCTCCCACTTGGCACATAGCCAGTCACTCGAGTGTCTAACACCCGAACTATGTACAATTCGCTCAAATTTCTGAGGAAAGGGTTTTCGTCAGCGGATTTGCTTAATTATCGTCTGACGCGATTTACACGATCATCACATCGCCACGATGTATGATCCGAACGAATCAGATGATATAGAAGTATATATCTGGATCGTCGATGAGACCTTTAATTCTTTAGCCTGTGCTGACGCCTAGCTCAGCTGCTAACAGAACTATATCTAATCTAATTATTTATTATCGATCCAAATGGCTTCTATTGCTGCCTCAGCTGCAGCAATAATCCGCATTTGTTGTTAATTCGGCAACAGTTATCTTGCTCGGAAGATTTCCAGCTCACTGTCCCAGTGTTCAAACTTTATAGTACCGCAGTATTTACCGGTTTGGAAACTTACAACAGTGATCCCAGTCACTTCAAGTTCTCCATCTCCATAGTTTACGACAACATCTTTAGTTCTCTAAGATACTAACAGATGTCTTTAACTTCAATCCAGTGACTATCACTTGGATTGACCTGATTGTGACTCCATATGCTCGAAGCGTATGAGACACCAATACAAGTACATTTTAAATGTACAATTTCCCAGAGAGTGTTAACAACTCCAAATCTATCCCAGTAGATCTTTATTCCTTGAATAAAGGTTGTTACTCCCCAGAATTCTACGGAGAATTTCTATTGAAAGAATATCCATGAAAGCCAAGCTTTCACCGATTGTTTTATGGGAATTTCATTGTCAGTGCCCTCTCCCACTAACCTCCCTATATACACAAGAATTATTTCGTTTTGAGTCAAATCATAAACTATTATGATTATTTCAAAACGTCAGTTCCAAGAACCTTATGCTTGCTTCAATCCAAACATGGATCGAATAATCCGCAAACCTTGTTTGTCGGTTATACAAAATCGTCAAAATGTTATAAACATTCTCCAAAAGGTTCCTTTTCAGGAAAGCGATTTTGATTTGTAACTGACATATTTCATAAATGAAATATACAGTTATCAACAAGCATCTTCAAAATGGATTTACCATGGCAACAGGTAAAAGGTTGAACCGTTATTAACACAATGTTGATAACGATACCTTTCCGTCAAAAGCCTAGCTTTGTACGTTGGTATGTTGCCATCCATGTATGTCTTCCTTGAAGACGTATAAAAGTACCAATAGGCACAATGCCTTGTGGTACAACAACTAGCATCCAAAATAGTTGTTAAACATGGAATCCATTCCGGACTCATGGCACTTTGCCATAATAGGGAGTCGATACCTTGTATCACTTCCTAATACGTAATCAGTTGGTGTACCTTAAAAGATTAACATCTTTATGAGGTGAGATCAGAAACCCATACCCCAGGTTGTTTTCTGACTCTCTCTGATCTACGCGGTTTCTTGTGTGTTTGAAGATTAATGGTATAGATTCATCATTGATGAACTATTTGTGTTCCATTAAGGACTTCGTGCTTTGAATAGTATTACTCCAATTTTCATCGAGTATCACTATCCTCCCACTGACCACTGCATATCGGTATTCCTCTCAGGAAAACCGCATGGTGAGCAACAATCATATTGTTCTCATGTGGGATTTATAAGTACTATACTTATGGTTTCCCTTAGGATAACCTATATTGGCACTAATCCAATTTGGGTTCTTAGTTTGGTATCATCCAAACTTTATGCCTGGCATACCCAATGTTGGTTTCTATAATATGTCCCAAGGAAAGATTAAGCATTTGAAATACAATAAATGAATATATATTTAACTTTGAAGTATGGCGGAATCATACTTACAATGCTTTGTTGATGAAGAAAATCAAACCAAA
>SKCR01032474.1:0-21517 GCA_019454045.1 Zanthoxylum bungeanum
ATCGGACGATCACTTGTTAGGCCTGGGGCTGGAAATGTGTCTGCCCCGTACGAAACATATATCGGACATCAAGCAACTAGTCTCCTTAAATCGGGCAATACTGACCTA
Source organism: Zanthoxylum bungeanum (assembly GCA_019454045.1). Classification (NCBI taxonomy): domain Eukaryota; kingdom Viridiplantae; phylum Streptophyta; class Magnoliopsida; order Sapindales; family Rutaceae; genus Zanthoxylum; species Zanthoxylum bungeanum. Next base: position 109 of record SKCR01032474.1, read on the forward strand.
GTCATATTGTCCCGACGGTTGCACCTTTTATTAGAGCACTAGTTCTATATAATCATGCGTGATCATCAACTCCATATGTCTGAAGTGACACTTCCATCTTGACATCACACCCAGTGCACTACGATTCCTGATAAACCCAGAAGAGGTGAACACAGAACCAGTTAAGGTCCCCTAACCACCAAAACCAAAGTTTACCTATTGTCGCAAGTACTAGCGATGCAAGTCTCAGGTTAAGACCATATACACCTACCCTGATGCGGCCTCCCATAGACACGCAGACATACTACCAATGGGATTCCGCGGGGTCTATCCAGAGCGAAGCTGTTTTCCGTACCATCGGTAAAACACAACCTCCTATCGCACTTGCATAAGTATCCTATACTTAAATATATGAGAACTATGCCGTTGTGCCCTCACAACATGCACAAGTGCAATACTAGTCTATTCCGCATTATCGATGTCCGATCTCGATAATACTCCGACTAGGGATATTTAATGATTTAAACCTTTATGTATTGATACTGTCTCATATCATCTCAATACGGAATTAATCGTATGGACTTTCGCCATTTATATATCAAAGTAAATAAATTACAAAACGGCAAAAGGCAATTTCATTATCACATAGTTAATTCTGTACAATAATACAATATCATTTACAAAACAGTGACGCTATGGGTCATAATGTCTAACAATCTCCCATTTGGCCTATAGCCAGTCACTCAAGCATCTAATACCTGAACTATGTATATGTCGTTCAAACACTTGCGGATAAACAACTTTCGTCAGCGGATCTGCAATGTTGTTATCTGATGCGACCTTCTCGACTTTTACATCGCCACGATGTATAATCTCCCGAATCAGATGGTAACGCCGAAGAACATGCTTGGATCGTTGATGAGACCTTGGTTCCTTAGCTTGTGCTATAGCCCCGTCATAATGTCTAATATGGTAACTATAATATAACAAACATACCGTTTAGACATGGCTTATATCTTTCCAAGAAGATGTGTCCACAAACAGAATATGAGAAGATTAGAATGTCTAATCAGCCTTATGATTCGTGTTTGGGCAGCATCATTTATGTTATGTTATGTACTAGATCTGATATCAGCTTTGCAGTTTGTGCGACCAGCATGTATCAGTCCAATCCAGGAAATGACCATTGGATGGCCATTAAACATATCCTCAAGTATCTTAAAGGTACTAAGGATAAGTTTATTATATATGGAGGAAGTGAACTGCAATTTCATGGGTACACAGATTCTGATTTCCAATCAAGGATCTTGAAGATAGAAAGTCTACATCAGGATTCATGTTTACCTTTAAAGGAGCTGCAGTTGTTGTGGAAGAGTTTCAAACAATGGTCAACAACTGATTCCACCAAAGAGGCGGAATATATTGTAGCTTCTGAAGCTGTATGGGTTAGGAAATTTATCAAAAAATAAGAAGTAGACCCAAGTATCAAGATTTCAATTCCATTATACTATGGAAATATAGGAGCCATTGCGCAAGCAAATGAACAAAGGACACATCAGAAGTCGAAGTATGTGGAACGAAAGTACCATATCATTCGTGAGACTGTGTCACGTGGGGACATTGTCGTGTGCAAGACACTGAGTGAAGATAATGTAGCAGACCTGCTTACCAAGGCCATTCCTCTGAAGTTATTTGTTAAACATGTGAGGATAATAGAGCAAGTGGGATAATTTGTTAGGGTGGGTGTTCGGAGCACCAATTTTTTTTATGTATTTCCCTGTAAATACTTATGTAATAATTTTATTATGAATAAAATAAATAATTTATATTATATAACATCTTTATATATATGGTAAAGATGAAATTGACCTTAGAATGATTAGTTATGATACTATTTCAAAAGCGTCGCAACTGACATTGAGTTGTTTCATGATGTTGTCATTCTTAGATAGTTCCGGGTCAAGGTTTACACTAATTGGTCAGTAAAGTAAACCCGTTGAGACTGGTACATGTCGTATACTGGAATATTATATTCCAACGGTTTCTCAAAGAACCATCAGTCTTGGAGACTCGCATAGACTTGTAGGTTTTTATAGCGGATAAAAATTGAACTACTCATTGAAGAATTCTTAATTGATAGTGCACTAACATCAATAAAAATCTTCTCGGGTTCAGTAGCATAGTGATTCTTTGACTTGAGATACCACTGTAGATATATGAGTTATCCTCCACACTTTGATAGCAGTCACATCACTGATCTATTTAGATCAGACCTCCGCCTGTTCGTTGGGTATGGACTGATGCTCAGGATATCTTGTGTGCGTCAAGAAAGGATCCGTCAGTTGTGTGTATAAAGCATAGATATTCAATATGGAATTAGCAATCTGTTAAATCCATGAGCCTGTGGTACACTGTAGAATTAAGTTCTAATTGTTATTAAGCGATTGGTAATAGAAACATCGACGTGATTATCTTTATAAATATTTGATGTTTATATCTATATCTCTGGAATAATCCGGATATCTGTGACGGAGGGATTATACGTATGCAATGACCTTGACTTGTATGATTAAGAGAGTTTATCCGTGTTCATCATAATTTATATGTAGGTATATTATGGACACGAAATTGGATTTCGTGATAGATATGCCTGAACCTAGAGAGTCTTGTTAGACATTATGACCCATAGCGTCACTGTTTTGTAAATGATATTGTATTATTGTACAAAATCAACTATGTGATAATGAAATTGCCTTTTTCCGTTTTGTAAAATTATTTACTTTGATATATTAATGGCAAAAGTCCATATGATTAGTTCCGTATTGAGATGATATGAGACAGTATCAATATAAAAGGTTTAATCATTAAATATCCCTAGTCGGAGTATTATCGAGATCGGACATCGATAATGCGGAATAGACTAGTATTGCACTTGTGCGAGTTGTGATGGCACAACGGCATAGTTCTCATATATTTAAGTATTGGATACTTATGCAAGTGCGATAGGAGGTTGTGTTTTACCGATGGTACGGAAAACAGCTTCGCTCTGGATAGACCCCGCGGAATCCCATTGGTAGTATGTCTGCGTGTCTATGGAGGCCACATCAGGGTAGGTGTATATGGTCTTAACTTGAGACTTGCATCGCTAGTGCTTGCGACAATCGGTAAACTTTGGTTTTGGTGGTTCGGGGCTTTAACCGGTTCTGTGTACGCCTCTTCTGGGTTTATCGAGAATCGTAGTGTACTGGATCTGATGTCAAGATGGAAGTATCACTTCGGACATATGGAGATGATGATCACGCAGGATACAGAACTAGTACTCTATAAAAGGTTGCAACCGTCGGGACAATATGACTAGGTCAGGATTGTCCGATTTAAATAGACTAGTTGTTTGATGTCCGATATATGTTTCGTACGGGGCAGACATATTTCCAGCCCCAGGCCTAACATGTGATCGTTCGATACTGGATCGATGTACGCGATACTACGGTATACTACGCTTGATAAAGATCTAATATTCCAATAAGAATATTTCTGGAGAATTGGGTAGGCATGGCGCTTTGCTAGAAGCCAACCTTGTCTTGTAAATCGGTAAAAACGTAGTACGAGGTACGTACGTGTTCGGATTATCCGACGACCGTATTTACTGCCAACATATCCGGAGATCTCTTGGGTCGCTTCCTGAAGATTCACCTATGATGTTTGATTTGAACTTTATTAATCTTGGATTAATTACGGAGAAACTTTATCTTGGATAAAATGCCTAATTAGGAGAGAGAACGATTAATTGGAATTAATCGATAAAATAATATATTCGATATATTAAACGAAATTAGATTTCGACGCGAAATTAAAATCGGATTTTAATTTGGGCAAACGAATTAATTTAGAATTAATTTGTTAGCGATGTGAATAGTAATTTCGCTAGGCATAATTGTTTAATTCACGTCGCGACGGAAATTCGTTAATTCGGAATTAGCGAAACCGAGCTCGAAAGTGTTTGCAGACACATTCGTATTTTGAAACGAGTGGGACCCGAAAATCACATCGCGAAGTCTCATCACTTGACACGACTAGTTGATGGATGTATCTAGTCACCTTTATAGGATGATACATTGTCACTATTCTCAATGTAAGTTGGTGAGGCCATTTAATGGCTTTTGGGAGGGAAAACCTTTTCACGGTTTTTGAAGGGTTTTTTACCAAATATTTTTGGTAATTGTTATCATCATCATTTTCACGTTTTTGAAACAAGAAAAGAGAAAAAGAAAACCAAAAGCCTCTCTCCCTCTTCTTCTTCTTGCTCACGCCGTGAGCTTCTACAAGGCAGAAAAATTATTTTTCATTTCTCCATTTTTGCTAGCACAATGAGGGATCAAAGGAGGTGATAGGAAAAAAACCTTGGAGCTTGGAATACTAGAAGACTTGAAGCTTCTCTCCCTCTTGCTCTTGGCCGAAAGTTTCCACCTTGAAGACTCAAGGATTCTCTTCATCATTTTTCGTCACAAGCTTTGTAAGTATGATTCCGCCATGCTTCAAGCTTTGCATGTATAAATTGTGTGTTTCATTGGCTTATACTTTCTTTGGGACTAATTATAGAAACCTACAAGTCTCACTAATGAAATATACTCGTTGAGTACTATGGAAACTTTTATGAATAATACTGATTATTTATAATTCGTTTAACAGTTAAACGAAAATACACGCAATTAAATCTTTTGGTCGTTTCCTAATTAATGTATATTTTTATTTAATATTTTATTTTATTAAATACACATTAATTAAATGTCAAATTGAGATATTTGATATATATCATTAATATATGTATTTTGATTATTTAATGTAAATATAATACATATATTTAAGATATTTATATTTAATTATTTAAATATTAAATATTAAATGATTAAAGTAATTGATTTATAAATATCTTTTGCAATGATTAAGTTAACAAGTAGCCTTATATGATTAGTATCACTTGTTGGTTTTCATTTAATGCTTTAATGATCAAATACCAAAATTTTAGTAAATCAATTTCCATTTAATTAATTGAAAGAAAAAATGAAAAATATCTTGTATTATTTTTCCTTACATTTTTGGCAATCAAAGGGAAAATATATATATGTGTTTTGTTTCATTTTTGTTTTATAAGTCTCGGCCTGTTCATTCTTGAACTGTGTTTCCATTCTTGGAGTGCCATTCTCGGCGTGCTCATTCTCGAGCTGTCCATTCTCGGACTATATCTCCATTCTCGGTAGAACTGATCTGATGTAATATTGGCCTCGCCCCCCAAAATGCCATACCGGCAAGACTGATGCTAATGTTAATACGGGCCTCGCCCCAAACTGATGCTGATGTGGGCCTCGGCCCTGGGACTTATCCCCAAAACTGATGCTGAAGTGGGCCTCGACCCTAACTGCTACTGATATGGGCCTCGCCCCCAGACTGATACTGATGTAGGCCTCGACCCTCGGGATTCATCCCAAACTGATACTGATGATATGGGCCTCGCCCATGTGATTCGTTCTTGAAGACTGCTGACATTGTACTGTTTACTGCTTCTGGTTGGCTTGCATTCGGCGCTTTCTTTTTTTCTCCTTTGAAACCTGTTATTACAAAACAGAACAAACATGAAAGGATGCAAAATGCGTTACGTGTATGCATGCATGAATGTTCCTATCCCTTCGGGTTAGGTCTTCCGTCAATTCTCTTGGTGACTGCTTAGTCTTCTCTTTCTCAGACAAGCTATTTCTTCAATCTGTCTACGTTGATCGGCTCGGTGAACTAATTCCCTTCCAAGTCTGATATTTTTACTGCTCCATTTCCCAATTTCTGAATGGATATCCTTTCCTTTCAGCTTGCTTATTCTGAGGATTCCCCTTGTTCTAAACATCACTGAATTTCATAGTACAAATGTTGAATTTTTTCTCAAATATACTCATATTGCAGAAGAGATTTAGCGAAATGAACGTCCTTATTATTGTTGAGGAAAAGAGTTCGAAAAAGTAACAAAATCAACGTCATTTAAAAAAACTGGATCAAATAGACTAGGAGGAACATCTCCATCATCCGCAACACTGCCTTCTTCCTCGGCCTATGGTTCTTCACTGTCATCCATGTAAGAAGCTTGGTGGTTGATGGTTTCTTTTCATGGGTTGGGTATTTTATGGGAATCTATGAGATCCTGAATTTCATGCCTGAGGCGGGTGCAATTGTCGGTGTCATGGCCATGTAGCTGGTGGAAGTGACAATAAAGGTTCACATTTATGTGTGGCGGTGGGGGGTGTGGAAGTGGCTTGCCTTCTAAGGGTTTCAAGATTCCTTGTCCATGTAACTTTTCAAATACCTTCGACAAAGGTCTACCAAGGTTGGAGAATTGCCGGTTTCTGATGGCAGCAACCTCGACAGTAGCGGGCTTAGTCTCAGAATGCCCCCCAAAAGTCCGCCTATTCTGGCCATAGAACTTTCTGTTTTCAGCCTCCTCTCCTCAATATCCATGACAGTTTCCCTCAACTGTCGAAAATCAGAAATCATCGAAGTCATCCTCCTCAGCTTACCATAAATAGAAGGCTTGGTGCCCTTGATAATCATCTTAATTTGGTCTTTCTCTGAAGGCCGAGTCTGCATTTTCAAAAGCTGGCTTCTCCAGCGATCCACATACTCTTTGAAATTTTCCTCTGGCTTCTGTTTAGTATTCTCCAAATCACGGAGTGACAAGTCAATCTCTAAGTCTGTAACATACTTCTTTAGAAAAGCATCAGCTAGTTCCCTCCGCTCTTCCTTAACCTTCTTCTCAAGGCTATGATACCAAACCACAGGTGCCCCCTCGAGTGACATCCCAAACATCTTTTGTACTTGGCGCTGTGATAGGCCCACTGAACTCATGACTGAGACATATTGCTACAGATGGGCTCTCGGGTCTCCATTCCCATTAAACTTGGCCATGTCGGGCAATTTAAACTGAGCTGGCAGCTGTTCTCCAAACGTCATTGCCTCATAATCTAACAAATCCTCATTCTTACCCCTCATTTCGCAGGTAACTGTTTCAACCTGATCCCGAAGCTTCTGAAATTCTGCCCGAGACCCAATCACTATGCCTGCTGCATATTCTGCCATGTCATCATCAAAAGTGGGGACATCATCCCCTAACCCATTCGAAGGCTCATCACGCCTCACGTTCTTAGAATTTCCCCCAGCACGGGGTACAGCCATATTTGTCATGGCAGTAGTCAAGGCTTGTAACTGTTCAGTAATCTTGGCGAAACCATTCTCCAACTGATCTATCCGGGATACCTCAATATCTGATTCACTCATGTCTGTTCTCAGTATTTTGGTGAGTCTTCCCTTTTTTCTAACCAAACGAGAATCTATGATGGCTTTCAGAACACAAGGGTTAACATGATATATGTATGCATGGGGTGCTTGAGATGCATGATATGCATGCGATACAAAAAAAAATATCAACTCATTAAAATTTTCACACAAATCGGCCCATCATCATTTTAGAAGCTTTTGGGCTAACTGTCATAGGAGTGAACTTGTCCCAGTTTAAATGACCCAACAAGTTCACATCTCATGGCAAGAAGTCCAACCGTATCCAAATGATAATGTTCCTAAACACAAACATATAATGGCCCATTGGCGTTTTAGAAGCTTTTGGCCCAATCATCATAAGATATGTTCTTGTCCCAGTTTAAATGGCCCAACAAGCCCATATCTCATGACAAAAGGTCCGAATGGATCCAAATGACAATGTTCCCAAACACAAGCATACAAGAAAGATAATGCAAACATAAAACAATAATTCCTACAGAATGGTTTTGAAGTTTCAATCAAGTCCCAAGGATCACAAACATGCATAAAAACGAGATGAATACACAAAGAAGTAAGGCGGAATACATACTCACATTGATGGTTTGATGCTAGGAAGAACAAGTTGCGTTTTTGCTCCTCCATGAAGCTCGGCTATGGCTTCTTGATGAAGTGGACTGCACGATTTTGAGCCTTCTTCCTCCTTGTTCATTCGGCCATTGATGAAACACCATTGAAGCTCCAAGCTTCAAGCTCCAAAAACCAAATCCAAGCTCACAAATTCGTTTCCCTATCACCATAATATAACCCTAGGTGTGTGCTAGCACTAGTCTTCTTCCTTTGCTTCTCACAAATTCGGTGAAACCAGAAACTTTTTGAAGCAAAATCGGCTTGAAGCCGTGATGGAGAGGAAGATGAAAAGAGAGGGAAAAGGAGAAGTGCGTGAGTGGTGCATGTGAGAGAGAGAAAAGCTTTTACCTTTTTGTTTTATATATTTACCAAGTAAATAATAAATAAAACATATATTACTTTTAATACAAAAGTCAAAAAGCAAGAAATAAATAATGTTATATTTCATTTCAAGCTTTTAAAAGCTTTTCATCAACTCAAATCAACTATTCACATCAAATCCATCCACTTTAATAAAGTGACAACATGTCATGTCACATCACTCAAAGTGACAAGTGACTTGACGATTGATGCGACTAGCGATTTGACGGTTGATGTGACTTTCGTGCCGCGCTCGAATTCGAAATGCGAATGCGCTCACAATCACTCTCGGGCTCGGGTTCGCTAATTCTAAATTAACGAATTTTCCGTCGCGTCGTAATTAAATGATTACGCCTAGCAAAATCACTATTCACGTCGCTAACGAATTAATTCTAAATTAATTCGTTCGCCCGAATTAAAAACTAATTTTAATTCCGCGTCGAAATCCAATATCGATTAATATATCGAATATATTAATTTTATCGATTAATTCCAAATTAATCGTTCTCTCTCTTTAATTAATATTTTATCCCAGATAAAATATCTCCGCAATTAATCCCAGATTAATTTTCTCTCTCTTCTAATTAATCCCAGATTAATTATAGTGCAAGTTATACATCATCGGTGAATCTTCAGGAAGCGACCCATGAGATCTCCGGATATGTTGGCAGTAAATACGGTCGTCGGATTATCCGAACACGTAAGTACCTCGTACTACGTTCATACCGATTTACAAGACAAGGTTGGCTTCTAGCAAAGCGCCATGCCTACCCAATTCTCCAGAAATATTCTTACAGGAATATATAGATCTGTATCAAGCGTAGTATACCGTAGTATTGTGTATATCAGCCCAGTATCGGATAGTCACGTGCTAGGGCTGGGGCTGGATAAGTGTCTGCCCCGTCCGAAGCACATGTCGGATGTCTGGTAACTACTCTCTATAATCGGATATACATGACCTTGTCATAATATCTCGATGGCCGGCGCCAGCACTTAAGAGCACTAATACCGTATCCTGCGTGACATCATCTCCACTATAACTGAAGTGATACTTCTGTCTCGACATCACACCCAATACACTACGACTCTCTGATAAACCCAAAAGCGGTGTACGCAGAGCCGGTTAAAGCCCTGTACCACCAAGACCAAAGTCTACCGATTATCGCAAGTATTAGCGATGCAAGTCTCAGGTTAAGACTATACACACCTACCTTGATTTCGGCCTCCCATAGACACATAGTCATAATACCAATGGGATTCCGAGGGGTCTATCCAGAGCGAAGCTGTTTCCCGTACCATCGGTGAAACACAACCTTCTATCGCACTTGCATAAGTATCCAATACTTAAATATATGAGAACTATGCCGTTGTGCCCTCACAACGCGCACAAGTGCAATACTAGCCTATTCCGCATTATCGATGTCCTGTCTCGATAATACTCCGGCTAGGGATATTTAATGATTAATCCTTCGTGGACTGATACTGTCTCATATCATCTCAATCCAGGAACTAATCATATGGACCTCTCTTCATTATACATATATGGTGATCTAATCACAAATGATGAGAGTGCAATTTCCTTGTCACATAGTTAATTTGTACAACACCGTGATCTGTACAAATAGTGACGCTATGGGTCATATTATCCAACAATCTCCCACTTGGCACATAGCCAGTCACTCGAGTGTCCCACACCCGAACTATGTACGGTTCGCTCAAATTGCTGAGAAAAGATTTTCGTAAGCGGATTTGCGTAATTATCTTCTGACGCGATTTATACGATCATCACATCGCCACGATGTATGATCCGAACGAATCAGATGATATAGAAGTATATATCTGGATCGTCGATGAGACCTTTAATTCCTTAGCCTGTGCTGACGCCTAGCTCAGCTGCTAAAAGAACTATATCTAATCTAATTAGATTTATTATCGATCCAAATGGCTTCTATTGCTGCCTCAGCTGCAGCAATAATCCGCATTTGTTGTTAATTCGGCAACAATTATCTTGCTCGGAATATTTCCAGCTTATTGTCCCGTTATTCAAACTTTATAGTACCACAGTATTTACCGGTTTGGAAACTTGCAGCAGTGATCCTAGTCACTTCAAGTTCTCCTTCTCCATAGTTTAAGATAGCATCTTTAGTTCTCTAAGATACTAACAGATGTTCTTAACATCAATCCAGTGACTGTCACTTGGATTTACCCGATTGTGACTCCATATGCTCGAAGCGTATGAGACACCAATCAAGTACATTTTAAATGTACAATTTCCCAGAGAGTGTTAACAACTCCAAATCTATCCCAGTAGATCTTTATTCCTTGAATAAAGGTTGTTACTCCCCAGAATTCTACGGAGAATTTCTTATGAAAGCCAAGCTTTCACCGATTGCTTTATGGGAATTTCATTTCCAAGAAATGACATATTATCATTATTTTACAGGACATTCATGTCAGTGCACTCCCACTAACCCTTTTATATACACAAGAATCATTTCGTTTTGAATTAAATCATACTCCATTATGATTACATCAAAACGATAATTCCTAGAACCTATGCTTGCTTCAATCCAAACATGGATCGAATAACCTGCAAACCATGTTTGCTTGTTATGGTACGATAAAACCGACAGGATGTTATAAACATCCTCCGAAAGGTTTCCTTTTCAGGAAAGCGATTTTCCGTTAAGCTGTCATATTTCATAAATGAAATACACAGCTTAACAAGCATTATCCAAATGGATTTACAATGGCAACAGGTAAAAGGTTTCGTCGGAATCAACACAATGTTGATAACTCTACCTTTTCTTTACAAGCCTAGCTTAGTACGTTGGTATGTTACCTTCCATGTATGTCTTCCTTGAAGACTTATAAAGTACCAATAGGCACAATGCCTTATGCTACATCAACTAGTATCCAAACTTGTTGATATACATGGAATCCATTTTGGACTCATGACACTTTGTCATAATAGGGAGTCGATACCTTATATCACTACCTCATACGTAATCAGTTGGTATTCCTTAAAAGATTAACATCTTTACGAGGTGAGATCAGAAACCCATACCCCAGGTTGTTTTCTGACTCTCTCTGATCTACGCGGTTCTTGTGTACTCGAAGATTAATGGTATAGGTTCATCATAGATGAACTATTTGTGTTCCATTAAGGACTTCGTGCCTTGAACAGTATTACTCCGATTTTCATCGAGTATCACTATCCTCCCACTGACCACTGCATATCGGTATTCCTCTCAGGAAAAACCGCATGGTGAGCAACAATCACATTGTTCTCATGTGAGATATATAAGTACTATACTTATGGTTTCCCTTAGGATAAACTATATTGGCACTTATCCAATTTGGGTCCTTAGTTTGGTATCATCCAAACGTTATGCCTGGCATACCCAAATTATCAGGAATGAGAAACCCGGTTTCTTTCCGTTCATATCTAATATGTAATCTGTCAATCAGATTATTATGGAACCTTATTCTAAATAAGTTATTGCACTGTTAAAACTTATCCGTTTAAGGAAATAGTAGCTCAGAGCGACTCATGATTAGCCTTATCATGTCTAACATGATTCGGTTAATCCGTTCGGAAACACCGTCACTTTGACGTGTTCCGGGAGGAGTCCTCATTTGAAATAATACTATACTCTTTCAAGTATATAAGAAACTTATTGCTTAAGTATTTTCCATTACGGTCTTACCGTGACGGTATAATACTATAGCCGATCTGTTTGTCTATTTCGTGTCGAAACTCTAAAACTTCTGATTTGTGTTCTTCAAAAGAAACACATAACCATAACGTGACGCCACATCCGTTAAGGTCACGAAATATTCATGTTCACATCTAGCCTAGCTAGATATGGGCCCACTAACTTCACCATGAATATGGCTAACAGATCGGTGGCTCTTACACTATTACCAAGTAAACAGTGTTTTAGGTACTTTACCTAACAAACTAGATTCGTAGACTTTATTTGAATAGATAAATCAGTCCTAGTACCCACTCTTCAAAAGTGTGGTTATACGAGTCTTGTATAATTGTGTCCCAGACAACAATGCCACAAATAAGTCTCTATTGATCAAATCAATTTGAGCTATTTATTTGTCATTTTATATGTTTGAGATTTTATTTATATTCAAAATATAAATTCTGTTCTTTACATCTAATGTATTTATCTCAGTATCATCTTTATATAATAAAACACTTAGTGTTCTATAATATAAAGGTTTTATCCACAATGGATTAAGCACTGATATAGAGATAATGTCTCTAGTCAAACTAGTTACATTATAACAGTTCCTAATTTAAGTACACACCCGAAGGGTAGTTCCTAAACTTAGGTATCTACGGTCGAAACAGTGACTTTCGTCCCGTTTCCGATTCGCAGAGCAATCTCAGCTTGAAGTCAGTATCCTGCTCAAAGCAGATTCTGAACATCGATACATATATTTTATGTACCACACTAAGTATTTAAAATCTAATTTCAATACTAGCTGTGAACATAACTAAGACAAACATTTTCAAAGTAAGAGCCTTGCCATTTCTTTAATCCTTCGTGTCTGCCATATCCAAATGGTAGTCACTTTGGGATATGTCAATTATCCTTTTCAATATTTCAGAAACCTTAGGCAAAGCCTTGGGTTTTTAGAATATCGAAACGATGTGCACCTCGTGCTACATGCCCAATTGCAAATTTTGACTTTATCTCCTCTACAATAGTCAATTAATTCTCCAAGAATTATAAATTACAATTTTAATACTTCTTAAATCTAAAATTAGATTTATGACAAGTATATTAAATTAAGCATTAAAGTCATCATCACATAAATCTTCCAAAGATTTTATGCTCTACTTATTTTGCTTAATTTGGGCTTAAGGTATAATAGGTTATTTTATCAAATAAAGTAACCTATTATTTATTCCCAATATGAAAATTAAATTATTTAAAATATTTTAATCCCAGATTATATTTTAAATATCCAACTTTTCAATTTTACTTGATTACAATAGTCCAACTATTTAATCAACGATTAGTGGTACTATATATATTATAATGATTATAATAGTCCAACTATATAATCAAATATAATCCAAATTAATTAACCTCAATTACATTGATTACTATAATCCAATTATAAAATCAACTGTAAACTGAAATTAATTAATTCAAATATATATTGATTAATATAATCCAATTATATATAATCAAGTATAATACAGTCCAACTGTTTATTAAAACAATTTAAATATTAGTCCAACTAACATATAATATTACGACGAAATAATTTGAATGAGCGCGTATGGCGAGTAATTGAACGAGTATTGAAAATTCAATTCTTGCCTCCCACTATTTTTCGTCGAGCCTTTAACCCTCTGTCGAGTACTCGGGAAACCGTGTTTCCTAGTGGGCTAGGATCCCGTTAAATATCACACAACCTTGACTTTGGCCAACAAATTGTATGATAATTAACTAGGTAGATCTCTAAGATCAATTGGATCTCATCCAACTCCTAGATCCAGTAGGTGGACATCCAAGTCCCAAATATATATCTTATATATGCCTATACATCGAATGTATACCCTAACCTTTTTCTCTGAATCAACTAGGACTTGGCTTTGGCACAACAAACCTATTGATCCCAGTCAAGCGCGGACCCATTGACATGGAAGCTTCGTAATCAATGTCTATGGACAAGAAGTGATCTTGACTTTGGCCAACAAACCACAACTTGGACACGACACCGATATGGAACAAAGCCTCGTGATTAAAACACATCTTGTTGGATAATATGACCCATAGCGTCACTATTTGTACAGATCACGGTGTTGCTGTACAAATTAACTATGTGACAAGGAAATTGCACTCTCATCATTTGTGATTAGATCACCATAGATGTATAAATGAAGAGAGGTCCATATGATTAGTTCCTGGATTGAGATGATATGAGACAGTATCAATCCCCGAAGGATTAATCATTAAATATCCCTAGCCGAAGTATTATCGAGACTGGACATCGATAATGCGGAATAGGCTAGTATTGCACTTGTGCGCGTTGTGAGGGCACAACGACATAGTTCTCATATATATAAGTATTGGATACTTATGCAAGTGCGATAGGAGGTCGTGTTTCACCGATGGTACGGGAAACAGCTTCGCTCTGGATAGACCCCTCGGAATCCATTGGTATTATGACTATGTGTCTATGGGAGGCCGAAATCGAGGTAGGTGTGTATAGTCTTAACCTGAGACTTGCATCGCTAATACTTGCGATAATCGGTAAACTCTGGTCTCGGTGGTACAGGGCTTTAACCGGTTCTGTGTACACCGCTTCTGGATTTATCAGAGAGTCGTAGTGTATTGGGTGTGATGTCGAGACGGAAGTGTCACTTCAGTCATATTGGAGTTGATGTCACGCAGGATACTGTACTAGTGCTCTTGAGTGTTGCGCAACCAATCGGGATATTGTGACCAGGTCATGTATATCCGATTATAGAGACTATGTTACCAGACATCCGACATGTGCTTCGGACGGGGCAGACACTTATCCAGCCCCAGCCCTAGCACGTGATTATCCGATACTGGGCCGATATACACAATACTACGGTATTCTACGCTTGATACAGATCTATATATTCCTGTAAGAATATTTCTGGAGAATTGGGTAGGCATGGCGTTTTGCTAGAAGCTAACCTTGTCTTGTAAGTCGATATAAACGTAGTACGAGGTACTTACGTGTTCGGACAGTCCGACGATCGTATTTACTGCCAACATATCCGGAGATCTCATGGGTCGGTTCCTGAAGATTCACCGATGATGTATTACTCGCACTTTGATTAATCTGGGAGTAATTAGAAGAGAGATAGAATTAATCTGGGATTAATTCGATGAGAGAGAAAATTAATCTGGGATTAATTGCGGAGATATTTTATCTGGGATAAAATATTAATTAAAGAGAGAGAACGATTAATTTGGAATTAATCGGTAAAATTAATATATTCGATATATTAATCGAAATTGGATTTCGACGCGGAATTAAAATTAGATTTTAATTCGGGCGAACGAATTAATTTAGAATTAATTCGTTAGCGACGTGAATAGTGAATTCGCTAGGCGTAATCACTTATTACGAGACGGAAAATTCGTTAATTTGGAATTAGTGAACCCGAGCCCGAGAGTGATTGCGAGCGCATTCGCATTTCGAATTCGAGCGCGGCACGCGAGTCACATCAAGCGTCAAATCGCTAGTCGCGTCAATCGTCAAATCAATTGTCACTTTGAGTGATGTGACTTGACAATATGTCACTTTATTAAAGTGAAAAGATGTGATGTGAATAGTGATGTGCAATGATTGAAAGCTTTTAAAAGGCTTGAGATGGAATATAACATTATTTTATTCCTTGCCTTTTTGGCTTTTGAATTAAAGTTGAGTATATATCTTATTTTATTTACTTGGTAAAAGATTAATATAAGATATATACAAAAGCTTTTTCTTCTCTCTCCAACTAAGTGTACAGTACACGGTTTTTGGTAATATTGGAGCAAAAAAAAACGTTTTCTCTCCCTCCTCCTTCTCTTCTCTTCTTCTTCACGGTCTTAAGACCGATTCTTCATCAAAATTTTTCTGGTTAGACCGATTTTGAGAAGCAAATGAAGAAAGATGGTGCTAGCACACACACATGGGTTGTATTAAGGTGATAGGGAAGTGAGTTTGTGAGCATGGAATCTCAAAGCTTGGAGCTTTAATGGAGTTCATGCATGGCCGATTCTTGGAGGTTCAAAGAGGAGCAAAATCGCACAGCCCACTGCAAGATGAAGCTACTGCCGTGACTTGGAGGGAGCCAAAAACGCATCTTGTTCTTCATCCATCAAAACCGAATTCAATGTGAGTTGATTCCGCCACCTCCTTTGATGTGTTCATATGTGGTTTTTATGCATGTTTTGTGATCTTTGGGACTTGTTTGAACTTCAACATTGGTATCTAGAGCCATTGATGCATGAAAACCGAAATTAGGGTTCTTGAGCTAATTTGGGGCTTTTTGATTTTAGCTTGATTCTGACAAATTGATTGTGTAAGAATGCTTATATATGATCTAATTTGAGATATATGTAATCAATTTGA
Source organism: Zanthoxylum bungeanum (assembly GCA_019454045.1). Lineage (NCBI taxonomy): Eukaryota > Viridiplantae > Streptophyta > Magnoliopsida > Sapindales > Rutaceae > Zanthoxylum > Zanthoxylum bungeanum. The sequence continues at coordinate 16,519 of SKCR01032474.1, forward strand.
CAAAAAATTGATTGGATTGATTTTCCCCAATTTGCTTATTTTTTGTCAAAACTTTAATTTGGGTAAACTCGATTTAGGCATGATTTGGTTGAATTGTTTGATGCATTATGCTTGAATGAGGTTGAATTGAAGTTGTGCATGATCAATTTCAAGAAAATTGGATTAGATCAATTTTCCCCAATTCTTAAGGTTGAACATGAAACTTGAAATTGGGTAAAATGTGTTTAAGCATGTTTTAATTGAATTGGATGTTTAAGTATGCTTAGAACATGTTTAATTGAGATTGTGTGTGATCAATTTCATGAAATTGGATTGGATTCAATTTTCCCCAAATTGGAGGCTTGGCCGAAAATTGGAAGAACCTAATGTCTTGGTAATTTTGTTTTGTTTGATCATTGGATGACTTAAAACAATTGGTTAATGTTGTTTTGAAGTTCAATTGGATTGAATTTTGATTTGGAACATTTTTCCCTTTTAAAGTGGCTTGGCCGATTTTAAAGAACATTAAATTCTTTGTGATTTTGTTGTTTTAATTCATTGGATGAATTGAATTGATTTGGGAAATTATGATTGTGGACTCAATTGGATTGAAACCGAATCGAATTGAAAAACCCCTAATTGCCGAGACTTGAAAGCATGTTAATTGGGTTTGATTTTGATTGAATTGTGTTGGACACTATTTGGTTGTTAAAGTGCATGATTAATTAGGCTAATTGATATTTTAGAAATGTTAATTGGGTAATTGATTGTGTATTACACTTAGGTTAATTAATTGTGAAATTTGGAATTTTATAAGTTAATTAATTTGGGCTTAATTTTGGAAATTAGGCTTGTTAGGTTGTAATTGGGCTTTTGGGCTTTGTTGTAACAAAGTTGGGTTTAGGCAAAATTGGTTGGATCCAATTAGGCCCAAAACCGAATACAAAAGGTCCAATTATGACTTAATGGACCTTAATTATTTAATTGGGCCTAATGGGCCAAAATTAATTTAAAGGCTTATGGGGTAACTCCCGGATTGGATTTTGGTTGTTCGGTTTGACCCGAGTTGACCAAAAGTCCACGCCTATAGAAATTAATTAAAAGCCCATTGGACTTTAATTAAATAAAACATTAGATTAATCGGGCTTTGAACCGGCGTTGAGATTAAAATTTGGAATTTAAGTCGTAAAGGTTCGTTAATAAGAGTGTAATATTTAATTTAGAATTAAATAATGAATTAGAATTAAATACGTATTAAATTGGATTTAATTATGTAATTTAATTTAATTCGTAGAAATTGTACTTTGAGTACGTGTTTGCAATACGAGTTTGACTCGAACAAAAATCAAATCTTTGTTTGAATATTGGATGATCACTAATAATCAAGATTAATTAATTTGATTGATTGATTGATAACATGCTTGTATGAATACATGGTTGTGATGTTTGAATAATGTATATCGGATGGATATTAGTCGGGTTGGGCGATTTGGGAAATGTAATAAATTTGATTTATTAAATTGGACCTGCGTGTCCAGCCTTATCTCCTATTTCTTTGTATTCTCTTCTCACCTATTCCCCTCAATGTAAAAGAGGTTTCTTTAGAAGTGTAGTGTAACGGGTAGAAGCAATACAAGTGCTAGCGGGAGAGAGAAAGTGAGAGATTTGATCTTGGATCAATGTAAAATATCCATCCGCATATCATTATTATTTTATTTCATACTCGCTTTATTATGTGTTTAGAATGCATGCTTAGGGGTGTATGATGATGAGACCTTAACAAAGATAATTAAATTGGTAGCCAATTTGCACGAGAAAAACCCTCGTTAAATATCATGCGTTTTTCCTTCCATTGAGTGATTCTTACTCAAGATCCGAGATTGGCAGGGGTTGTTGGCCAAAGTCAAGCCCTTGTCCATCAAAGATGTGTTTTAATCACGAGGCTTTGTTCCATATCGGTGTCGTGTCCAAGTTGTGGTTTGTTGGCCAAAGTCAAGACCACTTCTTGTCCATTGACATTGATTACGAAGCTTCCATGTCAATGGGTCCGCGCTTGACTGGAATCATTAGGTTTGTTGTGCCAAAGCCAAGGCCTAGTTGATTCAGAGGAAATAGGTTAGGGTATACATTCGATGTATAGGCATATATAAGATATATGTTTGGGACTTGGATGTCCACCTACTGGATCTAGGAGTTGGATGAGATCCAATTGATCTTCGAGATCTACCTAGTTAATTATCATACAATTTGTTGGCCAAAGTCAAGATTGTGTGATATTTAACGGGATCCTAGCCCACTAGGAAACACGGTTTCCCGAGTACTCGACAGAGGGTTAGAGGCTCGACGAAAAATAGTGGGAGGCAAGAATTGAATTTGCAATACTCGTTCAATTACTCGCCGTATGCGCTCATTTAAATTATTTCGTCATTAGATTAAATGTTAGTTAGACTAATATTTAAATTGTTGTTTTAATAAACAGTTGGACTGTATTATACTTGATTATATATAATTGGATTATATTAATCAATATATTTGAATTAATTAATTTCAGTTTACAGTTGATTTTATAATTGGATTATAGTAATCAATGTAATTGAGGTTAATTAATTTGGATTATATTTGATTATATAGTTGGACTATTATAATCATTATAATATATAAAGTACCACTAATCGTTGATTAAATAGTTGGACTATTGTAATCAAGATAAAATTGAAAAGTTGGATATTTAAAATATAATATAGGATTAAAATATTTTAAATGATATAATTTTCAAATTGGGAATAAATAATAGGTTACTTTATTTGATAAAATAACTCATTATACCTTTAGCCCAAAATTAAGCAAGATAAGTAGAGTATAAAATCTTTGGAAGATTTTTGTGATGATGACTTTAATGCTTAATTTAATATACTTGTCATAAATCTAATTTTGGATTTAAGAAGTATTAAAATTGCAATTTATAATTCTTGGAGAATTAATTGACTTTTCATGTAAAGTCAAAGTTTGCAATTGGGCATGTAGCACGAGGTGCACATTCCTTTCAATATTCTAAAAACCCAAGGCTTGGCCTAAGGTTCCTAAAATATTAAAAAGGATAATTGACATATCCCAAAGTGACTACCATTTGGATATGGAAGACACGAAGGAATTAAAGAAAGGGCGAGGCTCTAACTTTAAAAATGTTTGTCTTAGTTATGTTCACAGCTAGTATTGAAATTAGATTTTAAATACTTAGTGTGGTACATAAAATATATGTATTGATATTCAGAATCTGCTTTGAGCAGGATACTGACTTCAAGCTGAGATTGCTCTGCGAATCGGAAACGGGACGAAAGTCGCTGTTTCGACCGAAGATACCTAAGTTTAGGAACTACCATTCGGGTATGTACTTGAATTAGGAACTGTTATAATGTAACTAGTTTGACTAGAGACATTATCTCTTTATCAGTGTTTAATCCGTTGCGGATAAAACCTTTATATTATAGAACACTGAGTGTTTTATTATATAAAGATGATACTGAGATAAATATATTAGATATAAATAACAGAATTTATATTTTGAATATAAATAAAAATCTCAAACATATAAACTGACAAATAAATAGCTCAAATTGATTTGATCAATAGAGACTTATTTGTGGCATTGTTGTCTAGGACACAATTTAATTAGACTCGTATATCCACACTTTTGAAAAGTGGATACTAGGACTGATTTGACTATTCAAATAAGGTCTGCGAATCTAGTTTATTAGGTAAAATACCTAAAATACTATTTGCTTGGTAATAGTGTTAGTGCCACCGATCTGTTAGCCCTATTCATGGTGAAGTAAGTGGGCCCATATCGAGCTAGGCTAGATGTGAACATGAATATTTCGTGACCTTAACGGATGTGGCATCACGTTATGGTTATGTGTTTCTTTTGAAGAACACAAATCAGAAACTTTAAAGTTTCGACACGAAATACATAAACAGATCGGCTATAATATTATTCCGCCACGGTAAGACCGTAATGGAAAATACTTAAGCAGTGAGTTTCGTACATACATGAAAGAGTACGGTATTCTTTCATATGAGGACTCCTCCTGAGACACGTCAGTTAGACGGTGTGTCCGAACGGATTAACCGAATCATGTTAGACATGATAAGGCTAATCACGAGTCACTCTGAGCTACTATTTCCTTCTAAAGGATATGTATTATCAGTGCAAAACTTATTTAGAATAAGGTTCCATAATAATCTGTTTGACAGATATCATATTAGATATGAACGGGAAAGAAACGGGTTTCTCATTCCTGACTATTTGGGCATGCTTGGCATATGTTGGATGATACCGAACTAAAACCCAAATATGATAAGTGCCAATTGTAGGTCATCCTAGGGATACCATAAGTATTGTACTTAACACCTCACTAGAGAACAATTAGATTGTTGCTCTCCATGCGGTTTTCCTAAGAGGAATACCGATATGCAGTGGTAAGTGGGAGGATAGTATAACTCGATGAAAATCGGAGTAATACTGTTTTAGGCACTGAATCTTAATGGAACATATATAGTTCATCAAGGATGAAACTATACCATTAATCTTCGAATACATAAGAACAAAGGAAGTGATACGAGGTATCTACTCCCTATTATGACAAAGTGTCATGAGTCCGAAATGGATTCCATGTATATCAATATGTTTGGATTGAAGCAAGCATAAGGTTCTTGGAACTGACGTTTTGAAATATCAAAATAGTTTATGATTTGACTCAAAACGAAATAATTCTTGTGTATATAAGGAGGTTAGTGGGAGAGGGCACTGACAATGAAATTCCCATAAAACAATCGGTGAAAGCTTGGCTTTCATAAGAAATTCTCTGTAGAATTCTGAGAGTAACAACCTTTATTCAAGGAATAAAATCTACTGGGCTAGATTTGGAGTTGGTAACACTCTCTGAGAAATTGTACATTTAAAATGTACTTGTATTGGTGTCTCATACGCTTTGAGCATATGGAGTCATAATCGGGTCAATCC
>SKCR01032475.1:0-21382 GCA_019454045.1 Zanthoxylum bungeanum
ATCCAGATAATCCCAGAGATATAGATGTAAACGTCAAATCTCTATAGGTATTATCTCGTCGACGTATCTATTAGCAATCTCTAAATAACACTCGGAACTTACTTCCGATGTATACTGTGGCCACAGATTTAACAGACTGCTAATAATATATGGACTACCTAGGCTCTGTACACAGAACTGACGGATCCTATCTTGACACACACAGGATATCCTGAGGATCGATCCACACCCAACGAACAGGCGGAGGTCTGATCTAAATAGATCGGTGACGTGACTGCCATCTAAGTGTGGAGGATGTCTCATACATCCACAGTGGTGTCTCAAGTCGAATGACCACTATGCTACTCAACCCGAGAAGATTCTTATTGACGTTGGCGTACCATCCATTAAGAATCTTCTGTGAGCCGTTCAGTGTTTATCCACTATAAACACCTACACGTCTATACGAGTCTCCATAGACTCATGGTTCATTGGGATAAACCATCGGACCAAGTCTCGATATACGACATGTACTGGTCTCAACGGATTTGACTAACCGACCTGTGTTAGCAAATCTTGACCAGGAACTATGTTTGATAATATACATATAGCAGTGACACTTCCCAATGTCAATTACAAACTAACTTTGTAACTGTGTACTGCATTATATATTAGGGTCTTTGTCTAATATATACATATCACTAAACCACATTGTTTCATCAATCTAATCGTAATCAGATCGAATACGTATATAAGAACAAAAGGTGCAACCATAAATAAGTAATATTATGGAATAAGGGGATGTTCGTATTCATGAATCAGACATAAATACGGCCCGGATTGGCGCTCTGAGCACCAACCCCAACACAATGTACTTGACTCACCTGTGCTAGCAGAGAAATCACCAGGGCCAGTTGCCCTTGCTGATGTAGATGGAGTCGCGGTAGCCCGTTTGCGATTGCCTGGTGCCATCTGCAAAACCTGTCGCATTAGCGTCATCAAATTCCAAAGTTCTTATACATATACATACATATCCATACAAGTCAATACAACTTAACAAAAGCGCTTATAACATCGAATGCTCACTTTCATTTTCAAATTCATTCATTCATTTATTCATTTCACATATGCATTCATTATTCACATAACCAATACATCACAAGCCACACAATCAAACAATACATACATATCACGACACATCAAACTCATCACACGAATTCTCATGCACACGTATAACCATAACAAACATTCCAAAACACATACTATACTATATGAACTTTCGAATTCCAAAACACATACAAATATTCCAAACATACATATACATATTTGCTGCTGTTCTGGGCAAGAACAGCAGCAAATGCTGCTGTTCTTGCCCAGCAACATCATCATCATCTCAAAATCACATCGTAAAACTGTAATTCATCCTCTATCATCATCATCATCATCAATTTCATCAATCTCAAATTCATCAAATTCATCAAATTCATCCTCAATATCATCAATCTCATCCTCAATTTCATCAAATTCATCCTCATCAACAAATTTAAATCAACAAATGAGACTTACCTGTAATTTTCCTTCGTTATTCATTGTTGGAGAATCGAATACGAGAGGGAGAATCGAGTTTTTGCTTTGAGCCGAGGAAGAAGAGAAACACTGGTTTTAGGGATTTAAAGGACATTTAGCGTCGAATTAATTGACTTTTAGCGTCGAAGTCTTCGATGCCAAATATTTCGATGCTAGATGTCTTACATTTAGCGTCGACTAGTGTATTTCGACGCTAAATGTCTACCATTAAAAATAATAATTAAAAACAAATATCATAGTTATAATATTAATCATTACGTTAATATTTCAACCATAGTTAAAGAGTAATTAAAATCAACAACCATACATTAATCCATAAAATTATTCATCAATCACAAAATACTATAACTTCATAATTAATCACTATTATCGTCGGTATTTGAGGATTCGTGACTGGAATCGAAGTCATCTTCAGTGTCAAATTGTTCTTCACTTGCTACTTCTACGCTCACTTCAGAATGAGGAATTAGCTCAACGTCTGTACTAGCTCGAGTTAATGTGATATTTTCAGGAACGTTGACAGTTGGTCCAAAAAATATCTGTTCAGAAACTTCAAAATTGCCGGAGACTTCTTGTGTTTCATCTGATATGTCAACTCTATCTTTCTCATGCGTGTCCCAAATGGCCCTATGTTGTTAATTTTTCTACCACCATCCATCCAGTTCCTAACTTAGGATCAGGTATATATATCACTGAACGTGCTTGCGTACAAAAAATGTATGGATCATTCTTGTACCAACAACGTTGAACATTAATTAACGTGAGATGATTACTAACTTGAATTCTCCTCTTTCTGGCATTTGTGTCAAACCACTTACATTGGAATAACACAATATGTCGTCTGGGTCGATATATCAACTCAATGACCGATTGTAATACGCCGTAGAAGTCAATTACATCTGAGCCGTGTTCTCCTTGGACTACAATTCCAGAATTTTGAGTCACATGAGTAACATCTCGCTGTTCGGTATGAAATCTAACTCTATTGACAATACATCCACTGTACTCATAAGCCTGCTTTTGAGGCCCATAAGCCAAAGAAACCAACGAGGATTGCGAGTCAAATTGACCATTTTGCACTTGATTAATAATCTGGCAATGAAATATATGTGTTAATATAACAAACTGAAATGTCTAATGTTAGGATCAAAATAAATATAAAATATTCTAACTTACAGTTGTCTCAAACCATTTAGGAAATTCTTTTTTGTGGGTTTCATCAACATTATGGTCACCATCATATTGAAGCATTGTTAGATGTTGCCTACAATAAATTATCACGGTTAATGTATGGAAAAAATACAGTAATGATGCACCAGAAAAACTTACGTTAAATACGGTTGCACTTCATCACAATTACTCAATATAAACCAATGTGCACGTTGAACTTCCTGAAGGGTTAGTAATTTGACACCTACTGCCTCAAATGGTCTGTAATTTTGAAGGAACACTGTGATCTCTTGGTTATTACTTGCATCTCCATCATAGTTTCGTGGCCGATGATTAAAATGAGTTTCAATATTCTGCATGTACATCGAACAAAATGTTATTGCTTCACTTATTATAACAACTTCAGCTATTGAACCTTCAGGGCGTGCCTTGTTTTTCACATATTGTTTTTAATCTCCCAAAGCTCTGCAGATATGACAACAAGTTTGCATTAAGACTAAATCCTATGCACATAAAAACGGTTACAAATTTTCTTATATAAAACTATATATATATATATATATATAGTACCTCTCAATGGGATACATCCATCTGTAATGGACATGACCTCCCTTTCTAGCTTCAGCCGGTAAATGCACAGCCAGATGTACCATGACATCAAAGAAAGCGGGTGGCAAAATTCACTCCAGCCTGCATAGGATTATCATGATTCCTCACTCAAGGTCGTTAATAACAGATGTGTTAATGTCCTCTGACACAATTGTTTAAAGAAGCCACATAGATCAAGTACGACGTCGCATACATTCGGGGGGAGATAAGGTCGAATGCCAACAGGAAGGAGAATCTCGAGCAGCACATGACAATCGTGACTCTTTAATCCCGTTATTGTATCATCTCTGACCCAACGCCCAATATTGGATGCATAATTATCAGGGAATTTAACCATTTTCAGCCAATCACAGAATGATTTTCTCTCCGATTGATTGAGCACATAACTAGCAGGAGGCTTAATAAAACCTCGAGAGGCGACTTGTAAATGCAATTCTAAGATCTTGTAGGTACAATCTAGCATTTACAGTGTCTTTTGTCTTACCCGGAATATTGAATAGTGTACCCACTAAACTCTCACAAATATTTTTCTCTATATGCATTACATCCAAATTATATCGCAAACTCAGAGTCCCCCAATATTCTAACTCAAAGAAAATACTATTTCATGTCCAATTCAACTCTTCAGGTAACCGTTTTCGATTTTTATCTCTATTATTAGGATGTTTACCTGGTGTGCTGTCTTTGAGATGTTGATGTTGGCAAAGTATGTCAAATGCAGACAATCGACTGGGCTTACTCTGAGGTTCATGTTGCCCGTTAAATAATTTACTCATCCGCCAAGGATGACTCGACTCAAGAAATCTCTTGTGCCCCGTGTATCCGATTTTATTCCGTAATCGTTGCGAAGGTGTATGATCCGCACAAACTGGACATGCCATGTATCCCTTAGTGCTCCATCCAGTTAATGAACCATAATAATGCGGCATGCATCTGAAAATACTACTATGAAGCTGCATCATAGGTATGCACACCCACATTCCATAATGTTTGTAACTCATCGATCAATGGTCTCAAGTAAATATTTATATCTTTACCAGGTGAACGTGGACCAGGGATAAGCAATGACATAAACATGAACGGATCCTTCATACATTTCCATGGAGGTAAGTTATATGGAATGACAATAACGGGCCAGATGCTATAAGAGTTGTACATATTCCCAAATGGGTTAAAACCATAAGAGGCAAGACCTAACCTGACATTACGAGGGTCCTCAGTGAAACGGGGGTACATGTCATCAAATTCCTTCCATTCGGTTCCGTCCGCAGGATGTCTAAGTATGCCCTCCGCACCGATCCTATTTTCATGATGCCACATCATATCAGTCGCTGTGTGTCGTGACATGAACAATCTCTGCAGCCTGGGCGTTAAAGGGAAATATCGCAATATCTTTTGAGGCACTTTCTTCCCCATACCACGGACTTTGTACCGACTTTCACCACATATCGGACAATGTTCAAGTGATTCATACTCGGCACGAAATAATACACAATCAAACTTACAAGCATGAATGGATTTATACCCCATTCCCAGATCACGCAACATTTTCTTTGCCTCGTAGTACGACTTAGGCAATTCGCTTCCAACCGGTAACATTTGGGCCAGTAACTCTAACATCATATCGATACTTTTGTTAGTCATTCTGTTGATCACTTTAATGTGTAATAATTTCACAACGAATTTCAAGATCGACATTCCAGCACCTTCGAATGGAATTTTTTTTGCCTCATCAAGTAGTTCATTAAATAAATTTTGATCATTTCCACTTAACACTGGCATGTCACCACTAACACTATGACCAAGTTGTGGACCTTGTAAGTCATGCAAAATATCGGTGATCTCATCATTTGCAGGTTGATTGTAACTACTACTCCCTTCGCCGACATCAAAAAACTGTGACTGAGAATGATACTGCTCACCGTGATAAATCCACGTACGGTAAGTTGGTGATATTCCTGGCATGTATAAATGATTATGAACTTCATCTAACCGCTTCCTTTTCCTATTCAAACAATTTGCACATGGACAACGAACACGACCTTCTGCATCAATGTGTTACTTTGCGACTTCCATAAACTCAGACACTCCATTACGATATTCAACACTCAATCTATCCAGAGAGCTCATCCAATTTCTATCCATTTCAGCAGAATACCTAAATATAATAATATAATTATTAGATATCATTTTACAGTAATCAACATTACTAATTCAGTAATACTTTATTTAAGCATATATATATATATATATATATATATATATATATATATATATATATATATATATATATATATTTGGTTGATAAATTAAATAGTTTACAAAAAAATTATATTTTATTAATTAATATACTTACTCTACATATATGAATCATAAATCACTAACAAACAACATATATAATCATAAAAATTGAAAATAATAAAGAAATATGAAAGAAGAATTACCTTATCGGAAATTTATTACAATTTTATTGAAAATTTTTAGAGAGATGTGAGGCTGTAGAGGAGAAATTCTCAGATTTCAGAGGATGAAAATGAAGAGAATGAGAAAAAACAAAGGGGGAGAAGGGTTGGTGACAATCTACATTTTAATCTATCTTTAGCGTCGAATTTAATTTAGACGTGAAAGAATCAAGGATTTGTCGGTGGAAACTTCATAAACCTTTAGCGACGATATATATTCGACGCTAAAAGTATATTTTTGGCGTCAACTCCGTTTTTTGACGCTAAAAGTGTAATATTTGGCGCCAAAAATTATTGCAATAATATAATTATTCAGCGTCGAATATTATTCGACGCTAAAGTACTGCTTTTAGCGTCGAAACCTTTTTTCGACGCTAAAACATTAATATCATGCGTCGAAGTTTTATTCCATCGTTAAAAATATGACATATAGCGTCGAAGTTTTATTCCGTTGCTAAAAATATGACATATAGCATCGAAAATGATATTCGTCGCTAAAACTCACTTTTAGCGTCGAATACTGTTTCGACGCTAAATATTTGAACGCTAAAAGTCATAATTCTTGTAGTGTTTACTAACTGACCAGTGTCAGTAAATCTTGACCATGAACTTTATTTGAGAATATACAACTTATAGTGACACTTCCCAATGTCAATTACAAACTACGTTGTAAATCCTGAGGTCTTTGTCTAATATATACATATCACTAAATCATATTTAGTTTCAATCTTAATAGTTATTAGATCGAATATGTATATAAAAACAAGAGGTGAAACCATTAATATGTAATATTATGGAAAAAAAGGAATTATTTGTAGTCATGAATCGGACATAAATAGGATCCAGATTGACGCTCCGAGCACCAACCCTAACATGGCATATAATGATGAATTATGTATTGGATGCATGATTACATATCTTAAAGTTGAAATAAGGCTAATAAATTGTGATATGATGCTTTGGAAGTATAGACACAATATGATTGTTTATTAGGTCAAAGATGTTCAAGTTGGATATATAATAATTAATAAGAGTTTGAAACTCTAGATTAAAGCTTAGAGCTATGGCTACTATTTTAGAATCACTTGACCACATTTGGGTGAACTAGAATTGTTCATGAGATATTTTATAGTGGGATTCTAAATTGGTTTGTGTCTTGATTCAAACAAATGTATATATGTATTTCGAATACATGTATGTTAGTTGTATAACATGTGTTGTGGTTGATTTGGATGTTAAAATTGGATTTTAGGTGTATTTTAAGTATTATGAGAAAAAATAGAAGTGTTTAGTATTGGTTTGAAATAGAAATTGCTCACTGCCTAAGGCAATATCGCGATTCTGACCCCTCAGCGTCGCAACACCGAGCATCAGACCTAGGAGCGTCGCGACACACACCCTTCCACGTCGCAAAGCGATGCACAGAGATGATATTTACTGAAACTTCATTGTCTCCGTTCTGGAGTTTTCAGACTCCATTTTGGTCTTCGTTTTGTCCTACAGACTCGGAAAAAAATTTAGTTTTACATAAAATATTTTAAAATACAACCATACGAGATATCCATTGGTTAGACCCATTTCCGCTGCGCGGGACACCGATATGATCCTAGTGTTTCACAACTATTGGTCCCAACAACTATTTGGTTTCAAAGGTTATTGGAGGAGCTCAGGCACAAATAATAGAAGATTCCATTATTTTGTGACAGTTAGAGTACATTGTATATTGCAAAGAATCCAGCCTTTCATTCAAGAACGAAGTGTATATGGTTACAATATCACTTTGTTCGTGAAGTAGTGGAAGAATGTAGTGTGGACTTGTTGCATGTACACACAAATGAAAACCTTACTAATGTAATAACCAAGCCAATCAATACATACAAGTTTGTATGATGTAGAGCCTCTTATGACTTAACAGAAGTGTAACCAGCTTGAAGACGACAAAGTAGAACAGATGGTATGGAAACTGATTGGTTTTCAATCAAGTTTCCAAGTGGGAGAATTTTTAAAGTCAAATAAGGCAGCACCGAAAGGTTGCTTAAAAATAAATAAAATATATGGGTGGGTCCCACACGTAAAAAAGAAAATATTAAAATTCACTATTTACACAGTGAATCTCATGTCTATAAATAGAGACTTCATTTCATTATTTTCTTCATTTCATTCTCAACCAAATCCTCTATATTCTAAGAGATAAAAATATTGTTTCTTCTTAAGAGTTTGTAAGAGAGTTGTAGTTCTCATATTCTAAGAGAGTGTGAGATTGTTCACTTATTGTGTTTAGAGAGAAGTTGTAAAATTCTTTCTATTATAATGAAATCCTTCTACTTTTGTCTATGAATGTTTCCCTCACATTGAGTGTTTTACCACATTAAATCCATGCTCATTAATTTATTTTATTATTAAGATTTATGGTAAACTAAGTCTCATAATTATTATTGTACTGTTATATGATAAGCAAAACCTCATTAACTAATAATTATTCTCAATTTCACTTTATTTTTATGCCAATTAAGCTCACAAGCCCCTAACAATATTCATATCCAACCAAACTTTCTATTCTCCCACCATCTTCCTAAAATTATTTTCTATATATACTCGACATATTTTGTGCATCAAATCTTCATTATATTATCCTTTTTTGTGTGTGTTTTTTGTTTTTGTAGAGACAACATGATTAGTCTAGAAAGACTTTCAATTTTCAAGGATATTAATTAGGCATACTTTCGTTGGTTCATAATGTAGGCAAACAAACAAGTGCTTCATTGTATTCCAAAAGCATATTTACTTAACCCATGTGCATTTACTCGATTGGTGGACAGAAATAAAATCTCAAGGAAGGATATATGTAATGTGCCTTGAAGTACATATCTATTTACACAATTTTCCTTCTAAAATTTAACTTCTTATCTAAACAATTCTGCACAAATTTCTTTTATTTGAATAAAGTTTACCATATCCTCAATTTATCCATAATAGTCATTCCCCCACAAATTTCCACCAACAATATTTAAGATGTTATTTCGGCATAATGGCATCGATTTCATCTCTTCGACAATTCGCATGAATTTTTTTTGAATCGTTGGAAGTTCCGCCGCCAAACCACCATTTTTCGGACTTAAGCGTAGCAGATAAAATCTCCGACTGTCCCAAATTCTTATAGGAAACACACTCCCCAAATTCGAATCCAGGACCTAAAGGTAAGATTCTGAACTATACACTATCAAATCACGCCCTCGAATACAATTCGCATGACTTTGTTAAAAGGTAAGTTTGATTGAACACCCAAATGAATCAACAAGTGTCAACACATCTAGTTTATTTTCAAAGTCCAGAACAATTTTAAAAAACTCTTCAAATATTATTTAGTTATTAAATTGAAAAATCACATTATCAAAATTGGTTCCAAAAGAAATACCAATTGAAATTCTTCAAATTGAATTTTACTTCTCATTCTTTAATATTGAAGAGTGACTTGTCTCTCTTCAAATATTATATAATATTTTATCCATCTAATAATTATTTATATATTAGTATAATATAAATAAAATAAATATCATTTAATTTGATTTAAATATATAATATGAATTTATTTACATAATCTCTTTTCTATTAACATATTATTTTTTAATTTATTTTTAATTTTTCAATTTTTATTTGAAGTTTTGATTGATGGATTTATTTGAAAAAACAAAATGATTCCAATAGAAATAATGAATAAACAATGAGAATTTAAAAATATTATTACTGGGACAATAAAACTCATATCATTAATTTATTATATTTTTTTAAAATTAAATTATCCCTATTTATATTTACTTAACTAAAATAATATTAAATTATTTAACTTTTATTTTAAACTATAAATAAATAATTTTTATCGATAAATAAATTTTATATTTTCCATCTTCAAAATATTAACTTTATCTTTTTCAATTAATTTTTTATTAACAACCTATTTATATAACAGGTCCTAAAATAGGATATAAATTAAGAATTTCCGTGGACATGGACAAAAAAAAGAGATAATAGATCAAGTCTGAAACTCTGAGCAGACAGACACCTGTGATGTTAAATGTCGCTTGTAAACTAATATCCCACGTGTCATTTCTTAACCAGACACGTCACTTTCACACTGCTGGTGCCTCCACATCTCGCCACGTATGTACGGCCTGCAAATTCCAGGAACAAAGAGAGAGAGATTTAAAAAAGGAGCCGAAAAAGACTAGGACTTCAGCGGGGCCCACCAAGTTTCCTATTCTTGCATACGTGGTCTTTTTTTATTCGAATACATGTTAGCTTTTCTGGGGTGGGGCCACACTTTTCAGAGCTCTTCTGACACGTGGCTCTCTATCCGAACTTCAATAGAGGCTTGCGAAATTGACTAGGGAGAGAGAATTTGAAGACTCCTAAAGGAGCACCAAAGCGTCAAAACGGACACGTGTCCTATAAACCGAAGATTACTCGGAGGCGGGCAGCTCGGGCAGTGTGGGCAGTTGCCGATCTGGCTTAACACTGTAGAGGAAATAGAGACAACTCAACGCGTTTCTTCTTACGTTTCAAAAATAAAAGCACTTTTGTCTATTTTTCATTTCAATGTTTTGTATTTGTATCATGTCGTCTTTAATCGGGGATTTTTTTTTATAATGATGATCGGAGGCGGTGGTGAGGGTTTGGTTGGTATAATTTATTACGCGTTTAATCAATGACGGAAGCTTGTCGAAGGATGAGTGGTGACGGAGATGACGATTCGCCGGCGAAATGCAGGGAGCGCAGGCAACGGAGAATCAAAATGAGGCGATTCGGCGCAGTCTCAGGCAACGGTTCTGAGTCTGCGGCAGGTAATAGTAGGAAGGAGAACAAGACGGAGTACTCGGATTGTGCGACGGAGGGAAAAAGAATGCGCACGGAAGCTGAAACGAAAGATACGCCGGCGGCGGCATCTTCTTCTCCTTCTTCGAGCGTTGGCACGGAGCAGGTTGCTTCACAGGTGGCGCCGACCGATGTCCAAGCTGTAGTGCCTGTTTTCGGAATGATGTCGGTGACTGGGAGATCGCGTGAGATGGAGGATGCAATTTCTGCACATACAAGTCTTTGCTCACCGGAGATTAATCGGCGGCGACCAGTGCATTTATTCGCCGTGTACGATGGCCATGGAGGACCTCACGTACTTTCCGAAGTCATTTTTTTACAAAACAAAATGTCTCTAGAGTCCTGGCGACTCAAATGTTATATGATTAAGTAGATTCAGGGGCCATTTAGTCCTTTACTTAGTGATTGTTTGAACAAAGTTGTATGATTATGTATATGCAGGTATCATCATTGTGCAGGGAGAAAATGCACGTGATCATCGGGGAAGAGTTAATGCGCGTGTGTAGCACGTCGGGAAAGGAGAGTTCCGGAGATAGTACGGACACCAGAGAAGAGTCTGAACGAGAAACATATAGTGGTACGGAATGGGAAGAGCTTTGGAGGAGAGCGATGACACGGAGCTTCAAAAGAATGGACGAGGTGGCAGTTACCACGTGCGCGTGTGGGAGCGTGGGGAACAATTGCGGGTGTTACTCGATGGGAGTGGCGCTCAGTGGATCCACAGCCGTGGTTGCAGTTTTAACTTCCGATCACATTATTGTTGCCAATTGCGGTGACTCACGCGCCGTCCTGTGCCGAGCTGGGAGACCAATTCCTCTCAGCTGCGATCACAAGGTTAGTTCTTCACGTCGATTTGATGTGACAGTGGTGGACAGCTGTCATTTTTCTTTTCCTTTTTCTTTCTCTGTTGCCATTAGTCTAATATTATTATTAGAAATTTATTTCTTTACTTGATAAGGTTACGCTATTTGAATTTGACAATTGTATTCTTCAGGTTCTGACACGTGTTGGATTATGATTTTCTCATTGGTCTCATTCGGAAATTTGTTAATTTTAGGGCTGCGTTACAAAGTATTATCTGTGTTAGATCTTGATTACATTAGCGCAAATTTTTGAATTATTACTAGTAGAACTTTGGACCGTGTATAATTGTATGGTTTTAGATTCATGCAATATAGTAGATTGTAATATTATTTTAAAAAAATACAAACCACAGTTCTCGCTTTTTTTTTTTTTTTTTTTTTTTTAATAGTTGGAAACCTACCGCCAAACCACCCCTTTCCGGTTTAAGCGGAACAGATAAAACCCCCGACAGTCACAGACTCTTACAAGAAACCCACTCTCTATATTCGAACCCGAGACCTGAAGGTAAAATTCTGAATCTTACACCACCAAGCAACACTCTTGGGATCCGTTGTTGTTTTCTCAATGACATATTTTCTTTAAGTGGATTATTGAGTTTGGTTCTCAGAATCCAACACGAGATTGAATTATTTTTGTGGGTTTAAAATCTCAGCCATATGTAACTAAAATATGAGATATAATCTAAGTTATAATTGGTAACTGTTAGTTTTAACTGTATGAGAAGTAAATCTGAGCAATTCGTTTGTACAATTCTATCTAATCCCGCCAATACATTATGAAAGATTAGTTAATATCTTTCAATTCAATTGAATCAAGTACAATCTCTAATAGTCATGATGTTTTTATGTATCTCTCAAGTGATAAAGAGGGCAATGGTTTTAATGATGGAGAAATAATATCAGAAACAGCAGCATTGGGGTGCCGTTTCTGTGTTCAGATATTAATTCTTTTAATGGTGTGATTAGATAGTTGTATCATGAAGCAAATAAGTTGGTCGGAGCTTAGCTAATGATATTGTTTTGTTTTTTATTGGTTTTTTTAAAACCTCGGTGGTTGGTGCCGCAAATTTAGAAACTTGAGTTATCATTTCAAAGTTAAGCAACTCTTGGAATCCATTGAGAGAATTTGCGGATAGCTAAGTCTGACAATCTCTGCATGGGAAACGTCACATTTCTTCTTGATGATTGGTGCAGCATATATGATGACATTACATTTGTGAGCTGTAAATTTATTTTGTTAGCCCTAATTGGTGCGTGAGCGTTGTTGTAGACTAAATTTGCTGACATCTCAGTGAAGGTATCATGCGTTCCACCTCATTTCTTCGTTTTCTATTTCTTTTATCGCATCATGTTCACTTATCCAATAATTGTGTAGTGTAGAATGATATTTCTGTATAGCATTATTCTGTAAAGAGGTCCTCTGTTAATAGTTTTCCTACATTTTGTTAATTGGAATCTCCTGCCAATTAATTTATTCTTCGTATTAATTACACCAACACTCTTATCTTTTTTGGCAGCCGGATAGACCAGATGAACTTGCAAGGATTGAAGCTGCTGGGGGAAAAGTCATCTTTTTGAATGGAGCACGTGTTGAGGGCATTCTTGCAATGTCCCGAGCTATAGGTAATATATAACAAATCTAAAGAAATCATCAAGCTGTTTTGGTCATGTGCAAATTATTTTCAAATAATATCACATGTGATGTATGACTTGCTAATGACAGTCTGTTTAGAGAAATTTTCTGAATTTTTACTGCAACATATTTGCTTATTTTCATCCATCTTGAGTGATATGATTTGGTTTTATCACATCGTAGTAAATATATGAAAAGATCGCCTCTTACAATGATAGTAACCTTTTTGCTCTGATATAGATTTACTTTGATTTTTATGTTCTCAGTTTTTGAAGTTCCTTGAAGACAGAAGATGGATAAACTTGTCTTAGTTTTCTATACTACAAGGATTTTAGACTTTCGTCCTTTTTATGACATTAGTTAAAATCAATCAAAGCCTGATTTCATGGTTCCTCTTCCTTTGGAAATTTAGGTAATATTAGAAAGTTTTTAACCTTTCTTGATGTTTTGCTGGTATTCTTGGGGGTTTATGAAGCATCTTTGACGTCCCTTGAAGATAGATGTTAACATCGTTAGTACAGTCCTAAAAGTATAATTTTGCAGTTGCTTCAATGTGACCCAGTATTAATTCTTGATATTTAATGATGTAGGAACAACCATAATTTGATGAAGGGTATGTAAGCAATGGTTTAAAATTAAACCTGTCGACAGCTCATTGATACTTTGAAACTAGCAATCTAGGAAAGTGAATAGGTTTGGAGGTTACTAATTGCTAGTTTTGATAATATTTTAACGTCATTAGTTTTATATACAATTTTATATTCCGCTCTTTGGAATCGCTTGCATTGACCCATTAGGATTAGTTATGATGATTTTATGAGATTGGACATTGGCTATATGCATCTTGTTGATTGAAGATTAAAGTGTTAGTGGTGAATATGATAGATGAACCAATGGTCTAAAATCAATCACAGTTCATGTTGTGAGTGGTTCACATTTAATAAAGCCAAAAACTGAGGTAGAAGAAAATATTGTGATGCCACTTTTTGGCTGTCTGGTTAAAGCTAGTTCTAAGATTGTCATCGGATGCCGAATATTTATGAAATTTCGTTACATAAGTAAATATCTCTGTTAGATTTATGACTTATCCCCCATTATTTTTCCTTATGGAGTTGAGGCCAATTGTGTGTCAAGTTCTTATTTCATGTGGCTGCCAAGTAGAGTGCTTAATTTTAGTGGCAACTTGCAGTAGAAAAATGTCCGCCAATTGACCTGATTTGCAAAATGAGGTTTTGCTTCTTGACTTCCAGAAGTTTGGTATAGCAGATGACGGATGGTCACTAATTCCCCTGAATTATTGCATCTTGATTGTTAGAACTTGGAAGATGTTTTCTCTTGTTATTAATTTGAATACTTTTTGGCATATCACCAGTGATAATGATCTTTGAGTTCACTGTAATGTATCTTACCATTGGTACACACTGCAGATGACTGGAAGGGATTGGGTTAATTTCTTATGTGGACTGAGCATATGCAGCTATTATTTCATCTTTACTGTTGTTTATGTCGTTAAAAAATAGAAAATTAACATGTATCTTTCTTTGTTTATGTGGTTGATCGCCAAATTTTATTTTTCTGTGGAGAAGAAATCGACAAGTATCTAGCTTTAAGTTTAATTTTCAATCATTTTTTTTTGCAAATTATCAAATATTGTTTCTGTCTAAACAGGGGACAAGTATCTCAAACCAGTTGTAACATCAGATCCTGATGTAACTTTTACCAAAAGGGAAGCAGAAGACGAGTGCTTAATTCTTGCAAGCGATGGAATGTGGGATGTCCTGTCAAATGACTTGGCTTGTGAGGTTGCTAGCAAGTGTCTTAGAGAAGAAAGTCGTGAAGCTGCTGCAGGTATAGACCTCAATGCTGGGCCTCGGATAGAAGAAGATGAAGGGGCTGGAGCATTGTATCCGTCAAGAAGCATGATGGCTGCTGCGCTGTTAACTCGGCTTGCTTTGGGGAGAAAGAGCCTCGATAACATAAGCGTCATCGTTATTGATCTCAAGAGGAGCTGAGGAACAGATAGGTAAGTAAGTAGGTAGACAAGTAAAGGGTCGAGATGTTATTACGAGCATAGTACAGGTTTCGTATTGACAGAAAAATCTACAGATATTTCATTGGAAAATAATATATTTACGTAGATGGAAAACATTAAATTGACTGATATTCTATGATCTGCTAGCATAATCTTATGCAAATATGACATTAATTTTACATGACTAATTACGTATTCGGCCGATGATAGCCGGATACTGCAGTTGTTGCCTGCAGGGGATTCTTGTTGATGGTGCTGTCAACAAATTTTCTGCAAATTTCAGGCATATTGAACCAACTGCAATTCTTTCTGTATTCTCTAATGCCTTGTGCAAATTTATTGAAAGTGGGTTATCTTTTGACAAGGCAATGTGGTGGATATATGTTTTTTTTTCACATGTTTCTTAGTAGGGATGTTTATAAGATCGGGTCAATCCGACCCGACTCGAACCGTGAACACACATATTTCTTAATTACTTGGTAGGAGTAAGAAAGCCCTCACACATAAAATGATTTTAATTTTATTAAGAAGATTTTGTATTGATGTTTTGTATACATATAAAAGTTTGAGGGAAGATATTTACTTGGAATTAATTATTCTTTACCACAACTTTCAATGGTGTAAAAACTTTTGTCTTCACAAAAAAAAAAAAGGTCTCCGAAAGTCAAAAAGAAAAATAAGCTAAAAGATTATATTGTTTCTCAATTTTTCTTGCAATATCCTTTATTTTTCGGCGATTACTATAATTAGTTTGTTAACCTAGTTGACATGTTTATAATTTTTTTTTTACTTTAATTTTAATAGTATTAAGTTTTTTTTGTTTTTAGTTTTTATATAAATTCGTCAGAGTTCTACCGAATTATTTTTGTTAAAACCCATTTCGGACTTGTAAGTAATTATTTTTTCAAGTATTTGCAAGAAATGGTCTATAAGTGACAATTCACTTGTTTAAAACATCCATCCTTGAGTGAATTTCTATAATTATTAGTTTTTGAGTTGGGTTTTATTAACATACGAGTCTTTAGATTTTCCTTAAACTTAAATAAAATAAAAGGAAGAGACTTATACCTCTTTAAATTTAGAAAAAGTTATTTGCAAGAAATATTTTTAAAACAAAGGATTTAAATCTCTTACCCACATTTGTAGTAAATATGTATTTTATTTGACTACTTTATTTATAAATACAATTCGAATCTAGTATTCACTATTCAGGGGCAGATGCACGTTGTCCATAGGGCCCCCCACCTTAATTTTCCCTTTTTTTTTTTTTTTTTTTTTTTTTTGTTAAATGTATGTGTATATATATATTTGTAAAAAAAAAAAAAAAAAAAAAAAAAAATTTAGCCCCCCAAAATAAAAAATAAAAAAAAAAATTTCAAAATTTTTTTCGGCCCTAGGTCCGTCCTTATTAATATTGATTTAAACTTTTTTCAGTTTTTCACAATTTTATGCGACAATAAGTCTAAGATTTATTTCCATAATTTTTTTAATCTAAAAACTACTAACTACAATCTTGTATGAAGTTCAACCCAACTAACATATAACACCCTCATTAAAAAACGTACAATATTATTTGCTTTATTCTCCTTTCTTTTTGACTCTCACATCTTGGAATATTTATTTTTATTTTTTTTAAATCCTCAACAAAGAGAAAGCTTGTGTGAGACAGGCGTATAAATGAAGTGGTACGTCTGTTCATTAATAATTTGATAAATATATATTAAATTTGGAATTAACTGATAATAATGGAGAGAGAAAATTATTAATAATATATGACATATATTTATTGAATGGTCCCGTAAGACAAATCTCATATAAATATTTGGTGTTAAAATGAAAATAAATAATTTCAATATGCAGTGTCTAAAAGAGAGAGAAAATATTAAAAATATATTTGGGTTTATCATCTTTTTAAAGCAAAACAAAAAAAAAGTATATTATTCACATGAACAGATATATACATATATATATATATGTACTTCTAAAATTATTTCAATATTAGACAATTCCGAATCAAATCTCTCTAGAAAGAATATCTTTTGTCTCATGATAGCCTGCTCCAATCCCCTGACGAAACTTTCGTTATTGGGTTAGCCATAAACTTCACAATTTTCTAGCAATTCACATGCCATCATGTCTTGGATAATAATCTATAAAGTATTAGAATGCTATTGTTGACATCCTCTATTCTGACAACATTTATGGTTCCTCGAATAATATGTATTTAGCAATGGGTAAATCCTTATCCCTCCTACCTCTTACAAAAGGATGAGGATATTCAATATGAGATCTAAATTTTTTTTTCCGTGATACTAGTACTAAGTACCCTCTTTAGCATGTTATTGATAAAAATCAACCGTTTATTCCGGACGCACTTGTTGGATCGTTTGGTTTGCATAGACCATTTGTTCTCAAAAACCAATCTAATGGGTATTAACTATTAACTACCCATACAATTAAGGGCGGAAAAAAGTCCAAGCTGGGTTTTTTTTAGGGCCCGAGTCAGGTTCGGGCAAAAAAACTCGAGTCTAGTCTCGATTCGGTTTTTATTAATATTTTTTTAATTATATAAATAAATTTTAATTTTAAATACATATATTTATAATTAAAATTTTAAAATTTAATACAAAAAAAATCTTATTTTTTTTTTCATTTTTAAGTATTAAAAAAGTCAAAAAATAAATTTTTTTTTTTAAAAAATAAAAATTATTTTTTAAAAAGATGGCGCGAGCCTAACTGGCCGCCCCGACATCTTCCGGACTCAAGATTGGCATGGCAAAATCCAAACTCGACCCAACCTATTGTTGTCACACTTACAAACGACTCCCACGTGAATTTAGATAATGATAACCAGCCGCCCAAGTATCTTACAGGACCATAGATGGTCACATACCCTAACAACTGTTTATTCCGGACGCATCTGTTGGATCGTTTGGGTTGCATTTGTTCTCAAACGTTTTCTCTATGCATTTGCACTCACTTCCAAATTGTGCACAAAATTCCTTTCGGAAATTGCTAGTATATGAGCCAGCCAGAGGGAGAATTCATGAGTGCAGAGAATGCGTGAGTGGAGATTAGGGGCCGCCATGAGATTCAGGGTACTAAACGAGTTTTTAATGTGTAGTCTTTGTTAATTTTTAATTCTAAATATATATATATATATATATATATATATATATATATATATATATATATATATATATATATATATATAACTAAAATTTCAAAGTCTAATACAAAAAAATAATAAAAACACTGAAATTCTTAATTTTTTCTTATTTTTAAGTATTAAAAATTCAAAAAATAATTATTTTTTTAAGAGCATGGCGCGACCAGGTTGCCCTGCCATCTTCCGTACTCGGGCCCGGCATAGCAAAACCAGACCAAACCCGATCCGTTACCACACACACAACTCCTACGTGAATTTAGATAATAACCATCCACCCTTCACTCTTTTGAGTACTTTTTGAATTGGAGCATTTAGAACTCTTTTCAATTGATATTATTTTTTCTTAAAAGGGATAGCACGAGGTCATCTAATCAAAAGTCATACTATTCAGTGAGCTAAGTAAGACTGAGAATAGACTGCTCGTCCAAAACTCATATATGCAATCAAGTCTCGAAAACATAAAAACATGTATGTGAGATACAAACACGAGATATATTAAAAGTTCCATCACATACACTCATTACCATAGAGCATCAAGAAAAATAAAAGTATATTATACATGTATAAACATATATCCTACATAATAGAACTACATGCACATGCTTTTACATGTTTTTTCAAGTAAGAAAATCTTTTTGATCTTTTTCATTATATATATATATATAATTTTTTTTTTCTTTTAACACATAAGCAAAAAAGACACAACATGACTTGTCATTATCCAATGGTACGTAGAGTTCTATTCCCGAATGCATATCATACTACCGTCCATTCGGAATCGATTTTGAAATTTATGTTTGAGTTTCCATCATAAATACCAATGAACATATAATAAAAATAAAACACACACATCCATATATAGTGAAAATAAAAACATATAGTTGTGCAAAAAAAAAAAAAAAAAAAACACGCACACACACATATGTAATGGGAAAATACGAATGCAACATCTAAGGTGAGACACATCGAAGTGCAATCTCATCACTCCTTTTAGGATCAAGGCATTTAGAAGTTGATGGGAAGTCATCTCGCTTCCTCACCCAAACTTTCTTAGTAGTCTCATTCACTTGACAACTCCTAGTCAACAATGCAAGTTTCTCACTAATGATTATGCCTTTTTAGCTAGCACATAACTTGACAGACTAGATTCGATGACTTAAATCTAGGCTGAACACACTTAGACCTTTTATTTTATTTGTGCAACATGAAGCACTTAGGCCTAATGTGTCTTAACTTGCCACAGTGATGACAAATAGGTACAAACTTCGGACGAGAGTGAGGTTTACCAGTAACACCTCTAGATTGAGTTTGTGTCACCGAACAAGGGACAACTGGGAAAATGACCGGCGTAAACACACACGTATAACGCAAGCGCACGTATCGTTCAAGTAGTATAAAAATATCGATCACACGATGACTTAATTCCTACTGTTGTTATTAATTGTTGAATCTATTTATTTACAAATATCTAATTGAGGGAGAAGTGATTGATTGCTTGAAATGATCTGCTTTGTAGATTTACTAAATAAATAAACAAATAAAAAGACAAAAGAAAATACTAAGGAAAATAAAAGACTCAAAGATCTAGGGTTGTGAATCTTTCTAATATCTTTTAAAAGATGAAGTGATTATATCATAGTTAGGTAAAATATTGAATTATTAATCTGGAACACTAAATTATGTACAAGCCTCTTCCGATGGTCATTTACAAATACCTAGAATAATCAAATTGAACCATATGTCTATGTCAATTAAATTACCTAGATTCATTAAGATTGAGTTCCAATTATGACTACCCCCCCCACCCAACAGGTATATTCATATCCTGTAAGGAAATCTATTAAAAGGGTTATCTATCCTTAAGGAAGATCGTGGGTTGTTGAGTCTGTGGTCTTTAACTTAAAATCCCTATGTCTAGTTCATTTTAAGTTTATCTAATCAATTTTATTAATGGCCAATTAATAAAAAGGCATTAAGATTATGACTCAACAAATAATTCTTTAATTACCCAACTATAATCTAACCCTTTTTTAAATCGGAAATATTAGATTTTATCACAACCCTAGATATTTAACTTAGTTACAACACATAACTAAAGCTGATATAAACTTTAAAAGACATAAAATGAAATTACTGAAAAGTAATAAAAAGAAATGCTAAGGTAAAAGGAATTAACTATTACTATTTACTATTTAGATATCTCCCATAAAATAATATATAATCTTGTGATATTTTAAACCAACCGTCCGGAATTTCGGTATCCTGATTAAGTCAAATTCAAATATACCAGCCATAAGGCGGAACAGAAATATAAACTTAAACCAACCGTCCAGTATGGCTGTATCTTTTATTAATTCAGATTTTAAATAGTTTATATATTATACTTTAAGGGAGATTAATCTAAATAGCAAAAGTAAAAGTATTACCTTATTACCTCAGCATGGTGAGGTTACTCCCTCATGGAAAAATAGAATTACTACTACAAAGCGTAAATAAAACTGAATAAAAGAAGAAAATAAGAAGAACTCTCTTTATATAAGGATTTCAGAGGAAGAGGTACATTTGAAACTAAAAATTCGAAATCTATTTATAGGCAAAAAAATCTAATTTTTTATTATTATTTTCTGATTTTTATTATTTTATTATTATTTTTTTTTGGATTGCTGAATTTTCGACACGTAGCATGGTGTGCTAAAAAAAACGGCTCGCTGAATTTTTGACATGTGGCATGGTGGTGCAATTACCAAAATACCCTCGGTGTCGGGACGCCCAAAAATTACCAAAATACCCTTTTCGTCAAATTTCACAGTTTTGCTCCAAATCACCTCCAGAATGTCTTGAAACTTTATTTCGGTGTCGGGATGTCCAAAATTACCAAAATACCCTTTGTGTTGGGACGTTTAAAATTACCAAAATACCATTTTGTCAATTTCACAGTTTTGCTCCAAATCACCTCCAGAATGTCCTGAAACTTTATTTATCTACAAAATAACACAAAACACATCAAAA
>SKCR01032476.1:0-21495 GCA_019454045.1 Zanthoxylum bungeanum
TGGATCGGCCTGATAGCGACTGCATATGCTCAAAGCATATGAGACATCAGGTCGTGTACATATCATGGCATACATGATCGATCGACGCCGAGGCGAACGGTATCCGACTCATGTTGTTTCTCTCTTCCTGAGTCTTGGACACATGTCCTTAGACAGAGAGGTACCACGTACATTAGTACCAATCCCCTCTTGGATTGTTCCATGTTGAATCGCTTCAACACTTTATCAATGTTGTACTCTGGGAGAGTCCAAGCAGCTTTCTAGATCTATCCGGTAGATCTTTATTCCAAGAATAAAGGCTGCTTCTCCCAGATCTTTCATGGAGAATTTTAATGAAAGCCAAGCTTTCACCGAGTTAGCATGGGGAATGTCATTGCCTATAAGCAATACGTCGTCGACATAAAGGACAATAAAAGTAAGTGCTCTCCCACTAACCTTTTGTATACACAAGGGGCATCTGCGTTTTGCCCGAAATCATATTCTTTATGATGCGGCCTCCCATAGACAACGCAGACATACTACCAAGGGATTCGCGCGGGTCGATCCAGAGCGAAGCTGTTTTCCGTACCATCGGTAAAACACAACCTCCTATCGCACTTGCATAAGTATCCAAAACTTAAATATATGAGAACTATGCCGTTGTGCCCGACAACATGCACAAGCGCAATACAGTCTATTCCGCATTATCGATGTCCGATCTCGATAATACTCCGACTAGGGATATTTAATGATTAAACTTTTATGGATTGATACTGTCTCATATCATCTCAATCCGGTATTAATCATATGGACTTTCGCCATTTATATATCAAAGTAAATATATTACAAAACGGCAAAAGGCAATTTCATTATCACATAGTTAATTTTGTACAATAATACAATATCATTTACAAACAGTGACGCTATGGGTCATAATGTCTAACAACAATATCAGTCACGAAGGATAAATCATTAAATATCCCTAGTTAGAGTATTATCGAGATTGGACATCGATAAATATGTAAAAGACTAGTATTACACTTGTGCATGTTGTGAGGGCACAACGTCATAGTTCTCATATGTTTGGGTATAGGATACTCATGCAAGTGTAATAGGAGGTTGTGTTTTACCGATGGTACGGGAAACAGCTTCGCTCTGGATTAGACCCCATCGGAATTCCATTGGTAGTATGACTATGTGTCTATGGAAGTCCGAAATCAGGGTAGGTGTATTTGGTCTTAACTTGAGACTTGCACCGCTAATACATACGACAATCAATATACTTTGGTTGAGGTCGTCCAGGGCTTTAACCGGTTTCTGTGTACGCCGATTCTGGGTATATCGAGAATCGTAGTGGTGGGTGTGTGTGATGTCAAGATGGAAGTATCACTCCAGTCATATGGAGATGATGGTCACGTAGGATACGAGACTGGTTCTCTTTAGTGCTGCAGCCATCAGGATAATATGACTTGTCATAGTTATCCGATATAGAGACTAGTTACCAGAGATCCGACATGTACTTCGTACGGGGCAGACATAATTCAGCCCCAGGCCTAGCATGTGATCATCTGATACTGGACATAAATACGCAATACTACGGTATACTACGCTTGATACAGATCCTTCATTCCTGTAAGGATGTTTCCGGAGAATTGGGGAGGCATGACGCTTTGCTAGAGGCCAACTTTGTCTTGTAATTCGGTATAAACGTAGTACGAGGTACTTACATGTTCGGATAGTCCGACGACCGAATTTACTGCCAACATATCCGGGGATCTCATGGGTCGCTTCCCAAAGATTCACCGATGACGTATAACTCGCACTCTATATTAATCGGAGATTAATTAGAAGAGAGAGAAAATTAATCTGGGATTAATTGCAGAGATATTTTATCTGGAATAAAATATCATTTAAAGAGAGATAAAGATTAATTTGGAATTATTCGATTAATTAATATATTTGATATATTAAACGAAATTGGATTTCGACGCGGAATTAAAATTAGATTTTAATTCGGGCGAACGAATTAATTTAGAATTAATTCGTTAGCGACGTGAATAGTGACTTCACTAGGCGTAATCATTTAATTACGACGCAACGGAAAATTCGTTAATTTGGAATTAGTGAACCCGAGCCCGAGATGATTTGTGAGCACATTCGCATTTCGAATTCGAGTGCGGCATGTCAAATCAAGCGTCAATCGCTAGTCGCATCAAGCGTCAAATCACAAGTCACTTGAGTGATGTGACTTGACAACTTGATAGATTGAGTGATGTGAGTGGTTGAGGCTTTTAATTGTTTGACTTTGAAAGCCAAATTCAATGAAATTCATTTGAAATTCAAATGTGTGTATTTAATACACAATTTGGAAACACATCACACAATCTCTCTTCTCTCTTTCCTTCTACCATTCATGCCCAAAGTGGGTTGTTTCATCTTAAACTTTCTGGTTCTGTTTTGCCGGAGAGTGGGAAGCAAAGAGTGTGGTTTTGTGGCAAAATCACAAGTGCTAGCACACTTACGAGACATGCGAAGGTGATAGGGAAGTCCACCCATGAGCCGGGAACCATTCGACGAAGCTTGGAGCTTGATGAATGACTCAAACCGAGCCAAAACCAGTGAAGAAAAACTGCACACTGCCGAACCAGTGAAAGAGGACAGCAGTTCGTTTTTGTTGCCTCGTTGCCTCCGCGTCGCTCAACCGATCGATGTGAGTATTCCGCGACTTCGTCGATGTATTCGCACTTCATTTTCATGCTTGTTTATGATCTTGGGACCTTAGAATTTGCCAACAATGGCATCATGAGCTAAAGGTTGAGCATGAAATCAACTTAGGGATAAAATTGGGTAAAATTGTATTTGAGCATGTTTATGAAATTGGATGAATTAGTATGCTTAGATATGTTTTAATTTGAGATTGATTGGATCATTTGATCAAATTTGGTTGGAACAAATTTGCCCCAAAAATTTGGCATGGCCGAATTTGATGCCCTATTTTAATGTCTTGGGATTTTGATTTTAATTCATTGAATGAGTTAGAATCAATTATGATGGTGATTTAATGTCGATTGTGGAATTAATTGGATTGAATTCGAATCAGACGAAAAATCCCCAAATTGGCCGAGACTTGTAGCATGTAAATTGGGTTTGATTTTAATCAATTTGGTTGGACAATAATTGATGTAGATGAGCATGATTAGTTATGTTAATTAATGTTTTAGAATTTTAATTGGGTAATTAATTGTGTATTGCACTTTATGTAATTAAATTGGAAAATTGGATTTTTTGTGATTTAATTATAATTGGACCTATTTTGTGAATTGGCTTAAGTGTTGTAATTGGGCTTTGTTGTACAAAGTTGGGTTTAGGCAAAATTGGTTGGATCCAATTAGGCCTAAAACCACTTCCATAAAGCCCAAATGCGACTTAATGGACCTTTAAGTTTAATTGGGCCTAATGGGCCAAGATTGATTTATGGGCTTATGGGGTAACTCTCGGATTGGATTTTGGTTATTCGGTTTGACCCGAGTTGACCAAAAGTCCACGCCTTAAGAAATTAATTAAAAGCCATTGGACTTTAATTAAATTGACGTTGAACGTTAATCGGGCTTTGAGACCCGTAACGATTAAATTGGATTTAAGTCGTAAAAGTTCAATATTAAAGTGTAGTATTTAATTTGGAATTAAATAGTGAATTAGAATGGAATGCATATTAAATTGGATTTAATTATATAGTTTAATTTAATTCGAGAATATGTACTTTGAGTACTTATTCGCAAAAATGAGTTTGACTCGAGCAAAATCAAATCGTTGTTTGAACATTGGATGATCACTAATTATCAGATTAATTAATTGGATTAGATTGATTGATAACATGCTTGTGTGAATACATGGTTGCAATGCATGAATAATGTATATCAGATGGTTATTAGATGGTGGGACAATTTTAGTCATTGTTGTAATAAATTGATTTATTAAATTGGACCTGCGTGTCCAGCCTTATTACCTCTCATTTCTTTGTATTCTCTTCTCACATATTCCCCTCAATGTAAATGAGGTTTCTTTAGAAGTGTAGTGTAACGGGTAGAAGTTATACTTGTGCTAGCGGGAGAGAGAAAGTGAGAGATTTGATCTAGGATCATTGTGTAAAGTATCCATCCGCATATCATTATTATTTTACATATGCGCTTTATTATGTGTTTAGAATGCATGTTTAAGGGTGTATGATGATGAAACCTTAACAAAGATAATAAATTGGTTGCCAATTTGCACGCGAAAAACCCTCAAATAATATTAAGCGTCTTTCCTTCCATTGTGTGATTCTCACTCAAGATCCGAGACGACATTGGTTTGTTGGCCAAAGTGAAGGCCTTTGTCTGTCGAAGATGTGTTTGAATCACGAAGGCTTTGTTCCATGTCAGTGTCTTGTCCAAGTTGTGGTTTGTTGGCCAAAGTTAAGACCATTTCTTGTCCATCGACATTGATTACGAAGCTTTCCATGGTCAATGGGTCGCGCTTGACTGGGATCACTAAGTTTGTTGTGCCAAAGCCAAGGCTTAGTTGATTCAGAGGAAAAGGTTAGGTAATACATTGGATGTATTGGCATATATAAGATATATGTTTCGGACTTGGATGTCCCCCTACCGGATCTAGGAATTGGATTGGATCCAATCGATCTTAGAGATCTACCTAGTTAATTATCATACAATTTGTTGGCCAAAGTCAAGATTATGTGATATTTAACGGGATCCTAGAATATGTTGGCAGTAAATCCGGTCGTCGGACTATCCGAACACGTACGTACCTCGTACTACGTTTTTACCGATTTATGAGACATGGTTGGCTTCTAGAAAAGCACAGTGCCTACCTAATTCTCCAAAAATATTCTTAATGGAATATATAATCTATATCAGGCGTAGTATACGTAGTATTGCGTATTACGATCCAGTATCGGATGTCACATGCAAGGCATGGGGCTAGAATAATGTATGGCCCGTACGAAGCATATATCGGATTACAAGCAACTAGTCTCTTTAATTGGATAATCATGATCATGTCATATTATCCCGATGGTTGCAACCAATTTAGAGTACCAGTTCTGTATCCCTGCATGATCATCATCTCCATATGACTGAAATGATACTTCCATCTTGACATCACACCCAATACACTACGATTCTCAATAAACCCAGAAGAGGCGTACATAGAACCTGTTAAAGTCCTGGACGACCAAAACCAAAGCGTATTGATTGTCGTAAGTACTAGCGATGCAAGTCTAATTGCAGCAAAAGCAAAGTGAGCCTACTAAAGGTTTGACCTTTATAATATGACAGTGAGAAAGGTTATACTCATTAATCTATTGTAGATTCTGAGAAAACCTGTCTCTAGTCACACTAATTGAAAAATTAAAGATCTGTTGGTTAATGTTGATATTAAACTATGTATTTTGGCTAAAGAATGTAAAGTGGCGTTCCTGAATGGTTTCTTAGAACGAGAGATCCATTATGGTTTCTTTGTTTGAATAGTTCATTTTGGAATGGCCCTAGAGTTTATATTCTGCTAAGATCACAGTTTGATATACTAGCTTATAGAGCCTATTGTAGACTCAGATAAGCTTTCCGGAAATCTGTGTCTTCTAATTTTGATGACAGTCAGATTGTCTGATTTTATCAAAGCATAGAGAATACATATTTGATAATAGGGTCAGTGGGAGCGTACAAATTTCTTTCCAGTGTTATATATCCTAACGACATTATCATTGTTAATGTAATAATGAGATGTTTATAAGGTAAAAGGTTTAACTAAGTCTTATTTTCTCTGTGAAAGCAGTGGGAGTAGTCTTTGTTATATTTGATATAAAATTTTATATATATGATATAAAACTAGAGACTTGTAAGATACTCTCATTAGTCGTGCATTAGATATGATCTAATAAAGGACACATCAAAACTATCTGTATGATAGTTAGTATAACTGTTTGACAGTTAGTGTGTCTCTTGTATATAGTATTCATCTTTCGTAAAAGATGATTCCTTTGTCGAAAGAGAAATGATTAGAATGTCTAGTCAATCTTATGCATTATAGGATGATGGCATAATGAATACAATATTATGTACGATTAAAGATATCAATTTAATTGTAATTGTTATGAGTTATTTTGATATGTTGTAGACCATATGATGTGTCTTGAAACATGTTCTTTGTTATCTTTGAGATATAAGAACAAGTTTCTTATTTATTGAGAATATAATCCGCAACCATTAGGGTCAGATTAGTTTTGAGTCTAATTATGACGTTAGACAGTCTACGTCATATAAAGTAGAAAAGATACAGTGGGAGTGTCACTATTGATTCTACTGAATTAGTAGAATTAGTTGTAACTTATGAAGTATTGACTTATTAAGCTATAAAATGACCTTACATATTAGAAGTTTTGATATTAGTGTTGTGCTTGCGATTGTCTGTAAAGTATTTTGGATTTGATCCCTAAATACATAGACAACTTAGTAGCTGTAGCACAATATAGATGTGGCATCTGAGTCATATTGATGTATAACTTAGGTTATACAATATATGAATGATGCTCGCTAAGAGAAACGATTGGGTTTGTTGGACAAACTCAATATGTTTTAGCGGGCTTACTTGTTGTTGCCTACCTTTTGAGTGCTAGGTGAGCTCTTGAGGGCCATGAATATATGATACACATTGAGATGTGTATATGATACTGTGGATTGCACTAGAGCAAGTAGGAGAAATTGTTAGGGTTGGTGCTCGTAGCGCCAATCCAGATCGTATTTATGTCCGATTCATGAATACAAACAATTCATTTTTCCATAATATTACTTATTTAATGGTAGCACCTCTTATCTTTTATATACATATTCGATCTAATTATAATTAGATATCTAATTATGATTAGATTGAAACTAAATCTCATTTAGTGATACATGTATATTAGACAAAGACCCTAGGATTTACAATGTAGTGCGCAGTTACAACGTAGTTTGTAATTGACATTGGGAAGCGTCACTATAAGTTGTATATCCTTAAATAAAGTGCCTAGTCAAGATTTACTAACACGGGTCAATTAGTAAAATCCGTTGAGACCAGTACATGTGGTATATCGTGACTTGGTCTGATGGTTTATCCTAATGAACCATGAGTCTCGGGAGACCGTATAGACATCTAGGTGTTTATTTGATAAACATTGAACGACTCACTGAAGATTTCCTAATAGATGGTACACCAACGTCAATAGGAATCTTCTCGAGTTGAGCGAGCATAGTGGTCATTTGATTTGAGATACCACGATGGATATATGAGTTATCCTCCACACTTTGATGGAAGTCACGTCACCGATCTATTTAGGATTCCTACACGTGTTTGCGATCTAGTAAATCCATGGCCGTGGTATAACTTCGGAAGCGAGTTCCGAGTGTTATTTAGAGATCGTAAATTTGAAAGTCGACTATATTATACCATAAGGATTTGACATTCTTATCTATATCCCAGGTATAATATGGATAGCCTGTGACAGAGGGATTATACGTATGCAATGACCTCGACTTGCATATTTTAGCGAGATTATCCATGGTCGTCATAATTCATGAGTGGGTGGATTATGGACACAAAATTGGATTTTGTGACGGATAAACCTAAACTTAGAGAGTCCCACTATATGAAGTTTACTCGTTGAGCACTTGGGCAACACGTTATGAATAATATAGATTATTCATAATACTTCACCGAATTAAATGAGTTAATTTGAGTCATTTAAACTGTTAAACGAAAATACATGCATTAGGGGCATTTCAGTCATTTCATAATTAATGTGTATTTGTATTTGATACAAAATTTGATTTGATACATATTAATTATTTGTCAAATGAGATTTTGACACATGCCATTAATATATGTATTTGTTATTTAATGTAAATAAAAATACATATATAATAATAATCGCATTAATTAATTATTTAGATGTTTAAATGTTAAATATCTAGATAATTAAATTATTCCAATATTACATAATTGTTATGCAATATGTTTGATTATTATTGGTTATATATGGCATGATTTTATTAAGCTTAAAGTTTACAAATTAGATTTGTTAACTTAAAGCTTATTATTATTTAATTAGATTAAAAAATGACAAAATAACAAAAATGACCTTCAACCCCCCTCCAAACTTGGTTATACTTGCTTTATAAGTGAGAAAATTTTGTTTTATCATCTAAGGGAAACCATGGCCGAAATCCGCCAAAAGAAAACGCACCCAAAATTTTCTTGAAGAATCAATGAAGAAAGTGAAGAAAATAAAGAAAAAAATTAAGGAATTTAGGAGATTTGGAGGTAATCTTCATAACTCTTAAACTTAGAAAGTTTATTTCTCGTTCTTGAGTATCTAGACAAGTTCTAGGGTTTCTTTCTTTCTTAGATTTTGGGGCTTTTTGATTTGGAGGTTAGATACATGTGTGAAGTGTGATTGGATGATATTAGTGTAATATTGATTTAATTTTGTCATTGATGACTTGTTGCAATTCTAGAGTGTTATGACCACTCTTGTAACTCCTAGAATTTTTTTTAATTCTTCATAGGTAGTGGCTTTGGTTGGTGTTAATGTTGATATGGTTAATGTTCAGAAAATTTGATTTAAAGCATGAAAAATGATATTTTTGATTACCAAATCATATATGTATTTTTGTGTTCTTAGTGATGAAAAATATGTTGTATAAATGTATTGGATGTGTTTTAGGCATTGAAACAATTGCCAAAAAAAATTTCGGAGTTGAAATTTGCGAAAATGGAGTTACCGGGTGAGTTTTGGGCTTACCGGGTGTCCACTGTCCAAACAGTGGTCACTGTTTGGGCAGCCCATGAATAGCCCAAGTACTATTGGGGCTGACCTGGGCAGCCCTCATGTGTATTGGTTGGTCGGTTCGGACAAAAACGCATTTTATGCCATTTTGCGGAAAAACGTTTTCGTAAAAGTTTCGTGCCTATTTATATCGTTATTTGATATCGAATAAATATGTTTAGGTGAAATATGAATGAATTATTCATATTGGATATTGAATAATTTATTTGGTAACTTTAAAAGTTTTAAAGTTACGATTTCACCCGAACCGCGAACTTCCGCTGCGCCCGCGCCAAAACCCCAACAAAAGTTTGACAATTTTCATTTTTATTTTATTTTATTTTGTTTTGTTTTTATTTTGAAAATGACTTTAATAATTACACATAACACACTTTCGAATATTTTATCCATTTCGGTCATGAAAACTTCAGAATTCGAAATTATTATGTGTTGGGTTCTCTAAGAACTAGCAAAGGATCTAATAAGCCTAAACATGTGTTAATACTCAAAGGAATATAACGGAAATTATACTCACTTTTATCGGTTTGTTGGATGTGTTGAGAACAAAACTTTGTCTCCTTTGAAGTTGCACTAAGCTCCTCTTTGAATGAATGGTGTAGCTCCAAGCAATGAACTTTGATTCCAAACTCAATGGGAATGATTTCCCTATCACCTTAGAAAACTCTTTAAGTGCTAGCTATGGAAGAATTTTGCAACAAAATCTTCCATTTGTTCTTGGTAGTTCACGGCAAAAGGAGGAGAGGAGAGAGTTATTTGGCTTTTTGATATTTTGATTTCTAAAATCAATTACCACTTATGAAAAGTCAAAACCCAATTTTGGTATATGCTTTACCAAAAAGGCTAAGCAAAGTTTTGGAGGGAAAAATGCATTTAATGCCTCCAACTACTCCCATCAATCAACTTTGACACTTGATGGACAAGTGATGTAAGTTGGTGGGATCCACTTTAATTCAAAATTCAAGTGGCTTGTTCAACACATTTCGGACTCGGGTTCGCTTAATCCGATTAAACGAATTTTCCGTCGCGACGTAATTAAATCCAATTTAATTAAATAATTATGCCTTGCAAAATTATTACGAACGTCGCTCGCGAATTAATTCTAAATTAATTCGTTCGCCCGAATTAAAATCCAATTCTAATTCCGTTATGAAATCTAATTTCATTTAATATATCGAATATATTATTTAATCGATTAATTCCAAATTAATCGTTCTCTCTCTTATTATCGAATTTTATCCCAGATAAATTCTCGCCGTAATAAATCCCAGATTAATTCTGTTCGAGTCATACGTCATCGGTGAATCTTCGGGAAGCGACCCATGAGATCCCTGGATATGTTGGCAGTAAATCCGTTCGTCGGACTATCCGAATACGTGCGTACCCGGTACCACGTTCTTACCGATTTACAAGACATGGTTGGCTTCTAGCAAAGCACCGTGCCTACCCAATTCTCCAGAAATATTCTTTTAAGAAATATATAATCATTGTCAGCCGTAGTATAGGTAGTATTGCGTATTGCGATCCAGTATCTGATGTCACATGGAAGGCCTAGGGCTGGAATAGTGTCTGCCCCGTACGAAGCATATATCGGATCACAAGAAACTAGTCTTTATAATCATATAATCATGACCTTGTCATATTATCCCGATAGTTGCAACATAATAGAGAACCAGTTCCGTATCCCTGCGTGATCATCATCTCCATATGACTGAAGTGATACTTCCATCTTGACATCACACCCAATACACTACGATTCTCAATAAACCCAGAAGAGGCGTACACATAACCTGTTAAAGTCCCGAACGGCCAAAACCAAAGTGTATTGATTGTCGCAAGTATTAGCGATGCAAGTCTCAGGTTAAGACCAAATACACCTACCGTGATGCGGATTCCCATAGACACCTAGTCATACTACCAATGGGATTCCGCGGGGTCTATCCATAGGGAAGTTTTTCCCGTACCATCGGTAAACACAACCTCCTATCATACTTGCATAAGTATCCAATACTTAAATATATGAGAACTATGCTGTTATGCTCCCACAACGCGCACAAGTGCAATACTAGTCTATTCCGCATTATCGATGTCAAGTCTCGATAATACTACAACTAGGGATATTTAATGATTAAACCTTTGTGGATTGATATCGTCTCATATCTTTTTAATCTGGAACTAATCATAAGGACTTTTATCATTTATATATTTAAGTAATCAAATTACAAAATGATAAAATAGCAATTTCCATTGTCACATAGTTAATTTGTACAAAAACTACAATGTCTTTTACAAATAATGACGCTATGGATCATAATTGTCCAACATTATGAGCGTCGAAGATGTAGATCTTTAGTCTTCTTTAATCTGGAACTTGAATCACCTTAATCTGATATCGGAGTAGAAAGTAATGGCCAAAATACGAAAATTACGCAAAGTTGAAATTTCCGAAATTGTACTTCGTTGGAACGCCATTTCAAGTTTCCAACCTCTAAAATCCAAATGTCAAGTCCAGTTTTTGCCCTTATTTGTTCCATATTTAGTCCTGATTGATTCCATTGAGTCTTGATTTTATTTTATCTGTAAAATAAGCTAAAACACATCAAAACATTCATAAAACCCGAGAAACAATACAAAATATTAGGTCAAATGGGCGGTAAATAGTGATATATTTTCCGCTCATCAACCATCTAGTAGATCAAAATGAATTTCTTTATTTAACGGATATTATAAGAAAATCATTTCTATCTGGGTCCAGTCTTATATCATCACATCATACAAAGTGCCTCCATTCTCATGTCTCCACATGGTCGATCCCAGATCAAGGTCGCCATACAATTATAGAATGGACCCGTTTTGTTTGCTCTCTATGGACTATTTTAGATTACCAACTTCAGAATTAAATCCTCTTGTGTATGACACTCATACACTAAATCTGAAGGTACATGTGTAATCTAGGGTAATGAAGATAATTAACAATATGCGAAAATTAAACAAACACTTTGATAAATGAATAATGCACCATTTTATTTCATAACATATAAAACCGTTTATATTACATGAAGCTCTAGGGCATATATCCCAACAATCCCCACTTGCACTAGAGCAAATGGGACATGTCACGTAATCGTAGACCATCTAGGTGACCTTCAAACACTTTAGCCGGCAAGGTCTTTGTAAACAGATCAGTCAAGTTCTCTATAGATGCAATCTTTATGACAGAACCGTCTTCTCTTTGCACTATCTCCTTGATGAGATGATATTTCCTCTCTATATGCTTTCCCCTCTTGTGGCTTCTTGGTTCTTTTGAATTTTCCATTGCACCACTATTATCGCAATAAAGTGTGAGTGGTTTATCCATATCTAGAACAACTTCCAGATCTCTCAAGAATTTACGGAGCCAAACTGCTTCCTT
Source organism: Zanthoxylum bungeanum (assembly GCA_019454045.1). Taxonomy (NCBI): domain Eukaryota; kingdom Viridiplantae; phylum Streptophyta; class Magnoliopsida; order Sapindales; family Rutaceae; genus Zanthoxylum; species Zanthoxylum bungeanum. The sequence goes on from SKCR01032476.1 coordinate 12,267, forward strand.
AGCTGCTACAAGCTGCTACATATCCAGCCTCCATGGTGGAGTCAGCAATGCAAGATTGCTTTATACTCCGCCATACTTTAGCACCACCACATAGGGCAAACACTGATCCAGATGATGATTTCCTAGAATCGACATCCGTCTGAAAATCAGAGTCTGTATATTCCCTTAGGAACATATCCTCCCCGAAATATACAAGCATATAATCTCTCGTTCTCTTAAGATACTTGAGAATGGGTTTCACAACAACCCAATGATATAATCCTGGGTTAGACTGAAACCTACTGACTACTCCCACTACAAAACAGATGTCCGGTCTCGTGCATAACATAACATACATGAGACTACCAACTGCTGAGGCATATGAGATATGTGTCATTTCCTCAACATCTTGAGGTGTCTTAGGAGACTGTTCATTTGACAAGTGAATTCTATGTCGATAAGGCAAATTGCCTTTCTTGGAATTCTGCATCTCAAATCGCAGAGGGATCTTGTCGATATAGGATGCATGAGACATAGCTAACAGTCATTTCTTGCGATCCCGAAGTATCTGAATCCTAAGAACATAACTGGCATCTCTCAAATCTTTCATTTAGAATTGGTTAGCTAGCCAAGTTTTCACGTTCGATAATATCTTTACATCATTCCCAATGAGTAAGATATCATTGATGTATAAAACAAGAAAACCACCTTCCCGTCAATGACGCGCTTGTATACACAAGGCTCATCAACATTCTCCTAAAAGTCATAAGACTTGATCGTGGTATCAAATCTTATTCCATGATCGAGATGCTTGCTTGAGTCCATAAATGGACATTTACAACTTGCAAACCTTTTGCTCTTGACTTTGGGCTATGAACCCCTCTGGTTGTTCCATATAGATACACTCATCAAGATTGTCATTCAAGGATACAGTCATGACATCCATTTTCCAAATCTCATAGTCATAATATGTGGCAATGGACATAATAGTGCAGATGGATTTGAGCATGGCTAATGGCGAGAAAGTTTCCTCATAGTCAACTCCCTCTTTCTGGGTATAACCTTTGGCCACTAGCCTAGCCTTGAAGGCCTGTACCTTCCCATCTGCTCCCTTCTTCCTCTTGTAGATCCATTTGCAACCTATAGGTTTTACCCCATCAAGTTGATCTACAAGTTCCTAGACTGAGTTGGAGTACATAGACTTCATCTCTAGGTTCATGGCTTTGAGTCATTCCTCTTTATCAGAATCATCCATTGCACTATGATAGGTTAATAGATCATCTATATCATCGCTGGATGTGACAACTTGTGCCTCTCCAACTCCTAGATAGCGATCAGGTTGTCGTACAACCCTCCCACTATGTCTAGGTGGCAGATCATTCTGATGAACTTGCATCTGATGCTCAGATGTCGAAGGTGCTATGTATTTGTCAATTGTCGTTGACGATGGTGTGCTGGTCGAACAAGCAAGTAACTCCTCAAGTAACACTTCACTTCGAGGTTTGAACTCCCTCATATAGTCCTCCTCTAGAAACGTAGCATTTTTCGATACAAAAACTTTGTTATCTTTGTTGGGGTTTTCTCAAAGGCGCATGCGGAAGCGCGGTTCGGGGGCGAAATTGTAACTTTAAAAACTTTTAAACTTACCAAATAAATTATTTAATATCCAATAATTATAATTCATTCATATTTCACCTAAACATATTATTCGATATCAAATAACGACATAAATAATTAAGAAACACCATAAAATTTTTACAAAAATGTTTTTCCGTAAAGTGGCATAAAATGAGTTTTTGTCTGAACCGACCAACCAATACACACGGGACTGCCCAAGTCAGCCCCAATAGTACTTGGGCAGTTCATGGGCTGCCCGAACAATGACCAATTCACTGTTAAGACAATGGACACCCGGTAAGCCCGAAACTCACCCGGTAACGCCGTTTTTCACCGGTTTCACGTATTTCAACTCCGAAATAATTTCCGGCAATAGTTCCAATGCCCAAAACACATTCAATACATTTATACAACATACTTTTCATCACCAAAATCATAGAAATTTCAGATCTAATTCGGTAACCAAAATTATCATTTTTCATGCTTTAAATCCAATTTTCTCAACATTAATCATATTAATACTCACACCCACCGAAGTCACCACAAATGAAAAACTCAAGAACAATTATAGGAGTTACAAGAGTTTTCATAACACTCTAGAATGGCAACAAGTCATCAAATGACAAAATTGAACTAATATTACAAATAATATTATATAATCAAACTTCACACATGCATCTAGCCTCCAAATACATCCTCCAAAAAAAAAAGCCCAAAAAACTAAGAAAGGAAGAAACCCTAGAACTATTCTAGATGCTCAAGAACAAGAAACAAGTTTTCTAAGTTTAAGATTATTGAAGATTACCTCAAAATCTCCTAATTTCCTTAAACTTTCTTCTTGATTTCTTCACTTTCTTCCTTGTTTCTTCAAACAAATTTTGGGAGCTTCCGTGCTTGAGAGGTTCGGCCATGGCTCTCTTATGAAAGAGAAAAAAAAAATTTCAACTTAAAAAGTAGGCCAAAACCGAATTTGATGATCATTTTAGTCATTTGGTCATTTTAATCAAATTAAATAATAATAAGGTCTAAGTTAACAAATCCAATTTGTTAACTTTAAGCTTAAAAGAATCATGCCACATATAACCAATAATAATCAAACATATTGAATAATTATGTAATATTGATATAATTTAATTATCTAGATTTTTAATAATTAAACACCTAAATAATTAATTAATACGATTATTATTATCTATGTATTTTTATTTACATTAAATAACAAATACATATATTAAAGGCATGTGTAAAAGTCTCATTTGACAATTAATTAATATGTATCAAATCAAATCTTGTATAAAAAAATACACATTAATTATTAACTGACCAAAATCCCCTAATCCATGTATTTTCGTTAAACCGATTAAACGATTCGAATTACCTCATTTAATCCGATGAATATTATGAATAATCTATATTATTCATAACCTGTTGCCCAAGTGTTCAACGAGTACACTTCATATTGTGGGACTCTATAAGTTTAGGTTTATCTGTCACGAAATCAAGTTTCGTGTCCATAATTCACCTACTCGTAAATTATGACGACCACAGATAATCTTGCTAAACTATGCAAGTCGAGGTCATTGCATACGTATAATCCCTCCATCACAGGCTATCAATATTATACCGGGATATAGATAGGAACGTCAAATCCCTAAGGTATAATATAGTCGACTTTCAAATTTACGATCTCTAAATAACACTCGGAACTCGCTTCCAAAGTATACCACAGTCATGGATTTACTAGATCGCAAACACGTTCAAGATACATATGCCATGTACACAAGACTGATGAATTCTATCTGATACTCACAGGATATCATTAGCATCAGTCCACACCCAACGAATGGGCGAAGGTCTGATCTAAATTGATCGGTGACGTGACTACCATCAAAGTGTGAAGGATATCTCATATATCCACAGTGGTATCTCAAGTCGAAGGACTACTATGCTACTCGACTTGAGAAGATTCCTATTGACATTGGTGTACCATCTATTAGGAAATCTTCGGTGAGTCGTTCAATGTTTATCAAATAAACACCTACACGTCTATACGAGTCTCCCAAGACTTGGTTCATTAGGATGAACCATCGGAGCAAGTCTTGATATACGACATATATTGGTCTCAACGGATTTTACTAACCGACCTTTGTCAGTAAATCTTGACCAAGAACTTTATTTGAGAATATACAACTTATAATGATGCTTCCTGATGAGCGGAAAATATATCAATATTTACCACGCCATTTACTTAATATTTTGTTTAGTTTCTCGGGTTTGATGAATTTTTTGATGTGTTTTAGTTTATTTTGCAGATAAAATAATATTGGGACACAATGAAATCATTTAGGACGAAATGTGGGTCAAATAAGGGCAAAAATTGGACTTGACATATTAATTTTGGAGATTGGAAACTTGAAAGGGCGTTTACAAAGTGCAGTTTTGGAAATTCCAGTTTTGTGCATCTGTCGTATATTGGGCATAACTTCTTACTCCGATATCGGATTGAGCTGATTCAATTTCCAGCGTAAAGAAGACTCAAATATCTACAACTTTGAAAGACAAATTAATTTCTAATTTTGAAGATTTCATGCCCTAAATGGATGAACAATCCAGAAGTGTGTTGTGTGTAATTATTAAAGTCATTTTCAAAGCAAAAAATAAATTAATAAATAAATAATAAAAATTATCAAATCTCCACCAAACATGATAAGCAATTAGTGGAGCAATTAATAATGGATTTGGTGGAGAAATTAGTGGAGCAATTAATGGAGCAATTAATAATGGATTTGGTGGATGATTTGATGGAGGCAAAATTTTGCCTATAAATACCAAGCCATTTCATTTGTAAATTCATACTTCTTCTAAGGAATTCCTTAAGAATACTAAGAAGATTGTATCTTGTTTTTTTATTTACAGCTTTCAGTAATTAATTTCCGCTTTCGCACTTTCTTTTCTTTACTTTTTAGTTTTTACTTTCCGCAATTTACTTTTACGCACAATACTTTTCTTTCTTTAATTTTCAGTTTTTACTTTTGAGTAATGAGGAGGTAACTCCCCTTTGCTGGGGTAAAAGGTAAAACTTTTATTACTAATATTTAGATTAATCTCCCTTAATTATGATATATAAACTAGTTAAAACCTGACTTAACAAGGATACCGCCATATTGGTCGGTTGGTAATTATTTAAATTGGTTTTAACCTGACTAAACTGGATACCGCCTGATTGGTCGGTTGGTAATTAATTATTAATTTGACTTAATCTGGATACCGCGTAATTATCATGCAAAGTTAATATATTATATTAAGGGAGATATCTAAAATAGAAGTAATAAAAGTGGATCCTTTTACCTCAACATTTTCTTTTATTGTACTTTTACTTTATTTATTTTTCAGCAATTTACTTTCAGCATTTAGATTTCAGCAATTTACTTTTCAGCAATTTACTTTCAGCATTTACTTTTCAGCAATTACTTTCAGCATTTACTTTTCAGCAATTTACTTTCGGAATTTACTCTTCAGTAATTTACTTTCAGCATTTACTTTTCTGTATTTAATTTTCAGTATTTAATTTCAGCATTTACTTTCCGTCATTTACTTTTCAGCAATTTACTTTTCAGCAGTTTACTTTATGTCTTTTATTTTATTTAAGTTTTTACTACCCGTAAATATGTGTCGTAACTAAGCCAGTTATCTGGAGTTGTGATGAAATCCAATATCACCGGTTTATAAGGGGTTATTTTTATAGTTTGGGTAATTTAAAGGTTTACATATTAAGTATTAAGCTTAATGCGTCTTGTTAATTGGCCACTAATAAGATTGATCTGGTAAATCTAAAATAAACTTGACAAAGGAATTTTAGGTTTCACCCTTAGACTTAATAGTCCACGATCTTCCTTGAGGATAGACAACCCTTTAATAGATTTCCTTACAGGATAGACATATACTTGTTGGGCGAGGGTAGCCATAATTGGAACTTAAACTTAATAAATCCAGGTAATTTGGTTGACATAGACATATGGTTCAATTGGGTTATACTGGGTATTTGCGTCTGACCATCGACAGAGGCTTTCGCATAATTTAGTGTTCCAGGTTAGTAAACCGATATATTACACAAACTTGAAATAACCACTTCATCTTTAAAATGATATTGGAAGATTCACAACCCTAGATAGTTTCCTAATATTGAATTTTCTTAAACCTAATTTAGTGCAATTTTATTTACTTGTTTTTAAATTTAGAATCATCACCATTTCAAATCAATCAAACAACCTGTTAGATACTAGTAATCATTTGACCTCATAAAATTAATAGATTAGGTATTAAGTCCTCGTGGGATCGATACTTTTTATACTACTTGAACGATACGTGCGCTTGCGTTATACGCGTGTGTGTAAGCACCGGTCAAGTTTTTGGCGCCGTTGCCGGGGACTTATTTATCTTTCACTATTAGTTTTGGGGTTAGATACGTTACTTGTATCTAATTTCTTTTTACTTATTGTTTTTGTTTTCTTGTGTTTCAGGTTCTCAGAAACTACATGAGACGAACCATAAGCTTTGAACTCCGACCGCTTGACCTAGAAATTGAAAGAACCATCAGACAATTGAGAAGGGAAAGGCGAGAAGGCCAAGAAGCTTTAGTCAACATGGAACCTGAACCTTTGGAAGTTGCACCACCGATACTTATTCGAGACAGAACCATTCTGGTGGTCGACAGCTTCATTTCCTGTATTGTACTTTCTCATTTACCAGTAAATGCGTGTGACATCAAAACATGCATCCAGATGATTCAGCAGTCAGTACATTTTGGGGGAAATGCAACTGAAGATCCTAATTCCCACATCAGCAACTTCCTGGAAGTTTGCGGTACTTTCAATTACAACTGAGCAGCTGAAGAAGCAATGAGACTGCGAGTTTTTCCATATTCCCTGAAAGACAGAGCTAAAGCTTGGCTACATTCGTTACCAGCAGGTTCCATCACAACTTGGAACACTCTAGCCACCAAATTCCTTGCAAAATACTTTCCACCAGCCAGAACTGACAAGTTGAGGAATGAATCACATCCTTCGTGTAACAAGATTCAGAATCCCTTTGCGAAGCTTGGGAAAGATTCAAAGATTTACTCCGGAAATGTCATCATCATGAGATCGCAAAGTGGCTACAAGTCCAAACCTTCTACAATGGACACTTTATGGACTAATGAGAACCACAATTGATGCTGCTGCTGGAGGAGCTTTAAGGCAAAATGAGAAGATCAAGCCTGTGACTTAATCGAGGAAATGGCTAACAAAAATTCATTGTGGCCAACAGATAGGAGCATGATTCAAAGAATTGCAGGAATTTATGAAGTTGGAGCAAACACAGCAGTAAATACCAGGCTGGATCAGATATGCAAATGTCTAGAAAAACTTAGCATGCAAGTTGTGAACATCGCTGGAAACAAGTTCACCATATGGAGGAGCACCAGAACCAATTCAACATAAAGAAATGGTGAACTACGTCAACAATTTCAACAGACAGAGGAATAATCCATATTCCAACACCTACAACCCAAGGTGGAGGAATCATCCCAATTTTTCATGGAGCAACAGTTCAAGGCAAATGAACAACCCACCACCCGGATTCCAGCAACAGAACAAAGACTAGGAGCATGAAAAAGAATCAGAAATAACAAAAGTGTTGACCCACTTGAAAAAGATAGAAGCAAAACACGACTCTCAAGCGGCAAGATATGATGCTATGTTTCAATCCCAAGTAGCATTAATTCAAAGTCAATCTTCTTCTATTAAAGCACTGGAGAATCAAATTGGACAATTGACCAATGCTCAGAGTTACAGACCGCCCTTACCCTTAGCAACACAGAGCCAAATCCAAGGAACATGGGAATGAGCAATGTCATGCCATCATGTTAAAAAGCGTACTGAAATCAACAAAGATGTTGGAATCAAGGCAATAATTGAGATATTCCAAAAGAAACAAAGCAACAGATGAGGAAAGGAGGAAAAAGAAGCAAAGGAAAAGACAGATCACTCCACCTCACCTTTTCCTCAGCGTCTTCAGAAAAACAAACTGGACAAGCATTTGCTGGTTTCCTGGAGGTGTTAAAAAGCTGCACATCAACATTCCATTTGCAGAAGCCTTGGAACCAATGCCCAGCTATGTCAAATTCATGAAAGACATTCTTTCACGAAAATAGAAGATTGGGATACTACGAGACAATAGCATTGACAGAAGAATGCAGTGCCATCATTCAGAGGAAACTTCCCCCGAAGTTGAAAGATCCTGACAGTTTCACCATTCCATGCATGATGGAGAACATAACTTTGGTAGAGGCTTTATGTGATTTAGGTGTGCAAGTGTTAACTTGATGCCTTTTCTATTTTCAGGAAACTCAGATTGGAGAAACAATGCCCACTTCAGTCTCTCTACAACTTGCTGATAGAACGCTCGTATTTCCAAGAGGCGTAGTTGAGGATGTGCTGGTCAAGGTTGACAAATTCATTTTCCCAGTAGATTTTATTATCCTTGATATGGAGGAAGACGAAGACGTGCCGATCATCTCAGAAGACCATTCTTGGCTACAGGTTGAACCATTATTGATGTACAAAAAGGAGAATTAACCATGAGGGTACAGGACCAAGAAGTAACATTCAATGTTTTCAAGGCCATGAATTTCCCAGATGATGAAAAGAAGGAAGAATTCTTCAGACTTGATGTGATACACAGTACCATTCAGAACTCCAATGCAATGCAAAGTTCTATTGATAAACTTAAAATATGTCAATTGCCTATGGAGCCTGAAGATAAAACGTCTTTTGTACTGAAAAAGCCAATTCTTGCACTACAAGCAACAAAAGAGAAAAAGTTCCACCAGCTCAACGAATTGGAGGAATTTCACAATCAGTCTTTTGAGGATGCCAAATTGTACAAAGAAAAGGCCAAGAAGAGACATGATGAGAAGTTAGTGCGCATACAATTGGAACCTGGACAGAAGGTACTGTTAAACAAATCAAGGGTGAAATCTTCCCATGGAAGCCAAATCATGGTGGTCAGGTCCATTTGTGATCACCAAGGTTTTATAAGACAGAGCCGTTGAGATACATGATCCTGACTCCAACAAAACTTTCAAGGTTAAAAACAAGCGTGTCAAGCACTACTGGGAGAAAATCATTTGAGCGACAAAAAGAAAGTGTCACACTTTCAGATCCAGCCTAAAGTTCGAGAAGTCACGTCTAGCTGAGACTTTAACTTAGCGCTCGCAGGGAGGCAACCCATGCAATTTGTGTGTATATATTGTGATTTGGTGTGATTTCATTTGGTGTGTTTAATTTTTTGCAGGATTAAAGTCATTTCACGATGGAAGAAGCTCTCACAAATCTTCACAAGCAATTTCCTTCTCTCCCTCAAAAATCTCTGATGAAAGTTTACAAAGCTCGCTTGGAACGGATAATACTACTAACAATCCATGGTATTTCTACTGACATTCGTTGGGTAATTGAAGCACGGGTCTGATTAGCAGATGAGTCTTCTGACTCTTTTATTTCACATCTGCCTGGTGGAAGAAGCACATATGCAAAGAAAACGTAGATCTAAGCAAATGGGTGTTTGTTACAAATGTGCACGTGAATTGCAATAC
>SKCR01032477.1:0-21565 GCA_019454045.1 Zanthoxylum bungeanum
TGCTGTCGGTCCTTGTAGAAATTTCTCGAAATTATTTCATTTTTCATTCACCTTTGTTTTGACTTATCATAATGGGCATGGCTGAAAAGGATGAGATAGAGGGACGGTGCCCAGTAATTCGTTCTCCTTCTGACAAGGAAAAACCACAAAGTGAGAGGTAGTTTTTCTGCTTGATATTAATTTTTGGCATGTGAGATCAGGCAAATATTCTTTCCAAATTTTTCTAGATAATTTATTTATCATATTTACAATATAGTTTTTGTTTCTAATTCCAGACCGGTGGCTGAAATCAATATGGAGCGAAAAATGAAGTCACAGAAGTAGAAGACTAAAACGTCAACAGCTCAACAATGATCGATTGATTCAACGGAATCTTGTCTACATTGCTGGGTTGCCTCTTAATTAATTTGGGAGATGAAGATGTACTCTCTCTCTCTCTCTCTCACTCTCTCTCTCTCTCTCTATATATATATATATATATTCTCCTAGCTAGTTCTACTCTTGTACATGTTCTGAAAATGTTGTTGAATATTTTTGATCGATCAGTATGGGAAGGTTTTGAAAGTGTCTATGTCTCGTACAGCAGCTGTAGGAAATTCTTCAATATATTTCATTATGGGTAATTCTGTCATTTGGTTGGATTGAGTGCTTGTGAGGGGTACAACCCTTTGGAGGGTTGCACCTCATCCCAAAGGGTGCCCTATTGGCACCCTTCCATGCCTTATATAAGAAGGTTTTATATCCAAAACAGAGAGACAGAAAAAGATATCCGAATTTCTGGAAGAGACATTTTGTTTCCTTTGTTTTAGAGAGAGTTTCACCACATTTCCTAGTTCGAATACTTGTCAAGGAGTGCTCTTTGGACAAGAAGGAACCAAGTTATCCTGGGAGGACATTGGCCAATTGCGAATCCGTATAGCACTTGTGACGGGGCCAATAAGTTCTCAAGGACAGAGATATCTCGAGTTGGATTGAATCTATAAACTTGATTTCCAGGTTTTGTTTTAAAGGTTTTTCTGTTTTTAGGGTTTCTTGCATCTAGATCTACTTTTGTTGTTTGATCTGTTTGTTTGCATGTTTATATTACTGTTTAATGACACCAATTTAACAACAATCTTAAGAACTTATTGTATCGTGTTATTAGATAGTAATTTGCATGTTAGGGTTTGAATATTTTCTGGAAAATACGAACTGTGCATGAAAAACCCGTAGGGCGTTCGAACGCCCGACGCACGCGAAGGCTAAAAATTTGAATTTTCGTAAGAACGTTCGAACGCGTCTTCAAACGCAACTCGAACGCAAGCCTTCTACCTTAGAACGTTCGAACGCGTCCTAAACGCAACTCGAACGTGAACTCTCTGGAATCATTCCGTTCGAACGCGTTCACGAACACTATACGAACGTGAACTCTCTGGAATCATACCGTTCGAACGCGTTATCAAACGCTACTCGAACGTGAACTCTCTGGAAACACTCGTTCGAACACGTTATCAAACGCAACACGAACGCACACACACTGGACAGTCTCGTTCGAACGTAGATACAACGTGACACTAACGACTTTGTCCTGTAAGTATCATAAACTGCAAACTTTAATTAATATTAACTTGGTTAGTCATATACTGTAAACACATTAATCTTGGTAGTATAGATTTAAGTTATTATTAAGTTGTTCAATTATCACAAGCATACACATAGTGATAAAGTTGAAATTGATTGGTTGTTGCATAATTGGTTGAGAATTTAAAGTGTAATAATACACAAGTAATTCCATCCAATCTTGATTGACATATATATCTACATTTATCGTATATCACTTTGAACAAGGTCATTCGTTGATCGTTGTGCAATTTGTCTTCCGTAGACTAATTGACCCTGTTGATTTTCCAATTACATATGGCTAGCAGAAATATCACGGTACCGGTCTCTCACGGAGAAAAACCGGAGAAATTTGGTGGGGCAAATTTCAAACAATGGCAGAGCAAAATGCTGTTCTACCTGACAACTCTCCAGTTGGCTAAATTCCTCAAAGATCCTCCGGGTCCTGTGGAGGGTGAATCTGAATTGGCCAAGGTAGAGCGAGAACAGACTTGGATGTCTGGAGACTTCCTATGCAATAACTACCTTTTGGGTGGTCTTGACAATACCCTGTACAATGTGTACCAAGGCATGACTTCTGCGAAGATTCTTTGGGAATCTCTCGAGAAGAAGTATAAAACTGAAGATGCCGGACAAAAGAAATTTTGTCGTGGGTAGGTTCCTGGACTACAAGATGGTAGATTCAAGGACGGTGATGTCTCAGTTGGGTGAACTGCAATTGATCATTCATGAAATATTGGATGAGGGAATGAAACTTTGTGAGACGTTTCAAATTGCCGCCATAATTGAAAAGTTGCCTCCATCATGGAAGGACTTCAGGAGCTATCTGAAACACAAAAAGAAGCAGATGAGCCTTGAAGACCTCAGTGTTCGATTGAGAATCGAGGAGGACAACACGATGTCCGAGAAGGCCAGCTACAAGACTCTGGAGTCTAAGGCCAACATCATTGAAGGTGTAAAGGGTAGCAAAAAGAGAAAGAACAGTGGAGCTGACTCTGGGAACAAGAAGTTCAAGGGAAAATGCTACAACTGTGGAAAGAGCGGTCATATGTCAAAGGACAGCAGGAACAAGAAGTCTCAGGACAAGGGCAAGAAAAAGAAATATGAGGCCCATGTTACTGAAGGCGAGCAGCTGACTGATGATATCTCAGAGATGGAACTATCAGCAGTGGTAACCGAAGCCAACATAGTTGGGAATCCGAGAGAATGGTGGGTAGACACTGGGGCTACTCGTCATATCTATGCAGACAGTAATATATTTTCCATGTACCAGAAGGTCGATGGCGGCGATCATCTGACCATGGGAAACTCGTCTACCTCTCAGGTGGTTGGACAAGGCACAGTGGTTCTGAAGATGACATCCGGAAAGGAGCTAACATTGAAGAATGTACTGCACGTTCCAGATATTCGGAAGAACTTGGTCTCGGGCTCTCTTCTTAGTAAGGCTGGTTTTAAGCTTGTATTTGTTTCTGATAAGTTTGTAATGACTAAGAATGATATGTATGTAGGAAAAGGATACCTAACTGAGGGCCTTTTCAAGCTAAATGTAATGACTGTTAATCGTGCTATTAATAAAGCTAGTTCGTCTGCATACCATGCGTAAATTAATTAACATGGACCTTATACCTAAAATTGCAATTGATAGCCAACATAAGTGTGAAGCATGTGTTGAAGCAAAAATGCATAGAACATCATTTCATTCTATAGAACGCAGTTCTGAACCGCTAGAACTTGTACATACCGATGTATGTGACATGAATATTGTGCAAACAATAGGCGGTAAAAAGTACTTTGTCACTTTTATCGATGACAGCACAAGATTTTGTTATGTGTACTTGCTGAGAAGCAAAGCAGAAGCTATTGAGAGCTTTGTGCACTATAAGAGCGAAGTTGAAAATCAACTTGGCAAGAAAATCAAAAGAATCAGGAGTCATAGAGGTGGTGAATATGTTTCACCATTCAGTGAATATTGTTCTGTGCACGAAATTATTCACGAAACCACTGCACCATATTCTCCTCAACAGAACGGAATTGCGGAGCGCAAAAACCGAACGTTGAAGGAAATGATGAATGTCATGTTGACAAGTTCGGGTCTACCCCAGAACTTGTGGGGGGAAGCCTTGCTTTCCGCGAACTACGTTCTGAACAAGCTTCCTCACAGAAGACTAGACAAGACACCATATGAATTGTGGAAAGGTTTCGTACCTTCCTACAAATACCTCAAAGTGTGGGGGTGTCTTGCCAAAGTAATGGTTCATAAACCTAAGAAGGTTAGAATAGGACCCAAAACTGTTGACTGTGTATTCATTGGATATGCTCACAATAGTAGTGCGTATCGATTCTTGGTACACAAGTCGGAGATTCCTGACATCAATCCAAATATGATAATTGAGTCAAGGAATGCGATATTTTTTGAAGAGACGTTTCCTTGTAAGGAAATACTAATAACTGGTCTCTCAAAAGAACAGTTGATACTGTCAAGGACAGTGATCAAGTTGACCAAGAATCAGATCAACGTGTAAATGCTGAGACAATCGAGCCTAGACGTAGCAAAAGAGCTAGAACGTCTAAGTCGTTTGTGTTGGAGTTTAATCAAGTCCACAAGATCACAAACAATGCATAAAATCAACATATGAACACATCAAAGGAGTAAGGCGGAATTCATACTCACATTGATGGGTTTTGATGAAATGAAGAACACAAGCCTTCAAGCTTCTCAAACTCGCGGTAATGGAGCTCCTTGTGCTGCTGGACTGCTCGGTTTTGGGGCTGTCTTCCTCTCCAAGATTCGGCCATGCATGGACTCCATTGAAGCTCCAAGCTTCAAGCTTTCCAAGCTCATGAAGATGCTTCCCTATCACCTATATATTACTCAAGGTGTGCTAGCACTTGTTCATCTTCCATTTTGCTTCTCAAAGATTTCGTGAAACCAGAAAAAAATGAAGAAATCGGCACCATGCCGTGAGAAGAGGAAGAGAAGAAGAAGAGGGAAAAAAGAAAACGTTTTGGCTCCAAGCCAAACGTGTACTGTTACCGAAAAGTGAGAGAGAGGAAAAGCCTTTTGTATATTTCATTTTTTATTTTCCAAGTAAATAAAAAATACATATACTCAACTTAAATTCAAAAGTCAAAAAGGCAAGGAATAAAAAATGTTATATTCCATCTCAAGCCTTTTAAAAGCTTTCAATCATTTCACATCACTATTCACATCACATGTCTTCACTTTATCAAAGTGACATATTGTCAAGTCATATCACTCAAAGTGACAATTGATTTGACGATTGACGCGACTAGCGATTTGACGCTTGATGTGACTCGCGTGCCGCGCTCGAATTCGAAATGCGAATGCGCTCGCAATCACTCTCGGGCTCGGGTTCGCTAATTCCAAATTAACGAATTTTCCGTCGCGTCGTAATTAAGTGATTACGCCTAGCGAATTCACTATTCACGTCGCTAACGAATTAATTCTAAATTAATTCGTTCGCCCGAATTAAAATCTAATTTTAATTCCGCGTCGAAATCCAATTTCGATTAATATATCGAATATATTAATTTTATCGATTAATTCCAAATTAATCGTTCTCTCTCTTTAACGATATTTTATCCGAGATAAAATATCTCCGTAATTAATCCCAGATTAATTTTCTCTCTCATCGAATTAATCCCAGATTAATTTTATCTCTCTCTTCCAATTAATCCCAGATTAATCAAAGTGCGAGTAATACGTCATCGGTGAATCTTCAGGAAGCGACCCATGAGATCTCCGGATATGTTGGCAGTAAATACGATCGTCGGACTGTCCGAACACGTAAGTACCTCGTACTACGTTTATATCGATTTACAAGACAAGGTTGGCTTCTAGCAAAGCGCCATGCCTACCCAATTCTCCAGAAATATTCTTACAGGAATATATAGATCTGTATCAAGCGTAGTATACCGTAGTATTGTGTATATTGGCCCAGTATCGGATAATCACGTGCTAGGGCTGGGGGTGGATAAGTGTCTCCCCCGTCCGAAACACATGTCGGATGTCTGGTAACATAGTCTCTATAATCGGATATACATGACCTGGTCACAATATCCCGATTGGTTGCGCAACACTCAAGAGCACTAGTACCGTATCCTGCGTGACATCATCTCCAAATGACTGAAGTGACACTTCCATCTTGACATCACACCCAATACACTACGACTCTCTGATAAACCCAGAAGTGGTGTACACAGAACCGGTTAAAGCCCCCTACCACCAAGACCAAAGTTTATCGATTATCGTAAGTATTAGCGATGCAAGTCTCAGGTTAAGACTATACACACCTACCTCGATTTCGGCCTCCCATAGACACGTAGTCATAATACCAATGGGATTCCGAGGGGTCTATCCAGAGCGAATCTGTTTCCCGTACCATCGGTGAAACACGACCTCCTATCGCACTTGCATAAGTATCCAATACTTATTATATGAGAACTATGCCGTTGTGCCCTCACAAACGCGCACAAGTGCAATACTAGCCTATTCCGCATTATCGATGTCCTGTCTCGATAATACTACGGCTAGGGATATTTAATGATTAATCCTTAGTGGACTGATACTGTCTCATATCATCTCAATCCAGGAACTAATCATATGGACCTCTCTTCATTTATATATCTATGGTGATCTAATCACAAATGATGAGAGTGCAATTTCCTTGTCACATAGTTAATTTGCTACAACAACACAATGATCTGTGCAAATAGTGACGCTATGGGTCATTTTATCCAACAATCTCCCACTTGGCACATAGCCAGTCACTCAAGTGTCCAACACCCGAACTATGTACGGTTCGCTCAAATTGCTGAGGAAAGGTTTTCGTCAGCGGATTTGCGTGATTATCGTTTGACGCGATTTATACGATCATCACATCGCCACGATGTATGATCCGAACGAATCAGATGATATAGAAGTATATATCTGGATCGTCGATGAGACCTTTAATTCTTTAGCCTGTGCTGACGCCTAGCTCAGCTGCTAACAGAACTATATCTAATCTAATTAGATTTATTATCGATCCAAATGGCTTCTATTGCTGCCTCAGCTGCAGCAATAATCCGCATTTGTTGTTAATTCGGCAACAGTTATCTTGCTCGGAAGATTTCCAGCTTACTGTCCCAGTGTTCAATCTTTATAGTACCGCAGTATTTACCGGTTTGGAAACTTGCAGCAGTGATCCCAGTCACTTCAAGTTCTCCATCTCCATAGTTTAAGACAACATCTTTAGTTCTCTCAGATACTAACAGATGTTCTTAATCTTCAATCCAGTGACTATCACTTGGATTGACCCGATTGTGACTCCATATGCTCAAAGCGTATGAGACACCAATACAAGTACATTTTAAATGTACAATTTCTCAGAGAGTGTTACCAACTCCAAATCTAGCCCAGTAGATCTTTATTCCTTGAATAAAGGTTGTTACTCCCCAGAATTCTACGGAGAATTTCTTATGAAAGCCAAGCTTTCACCGATTGTTTTATGGGAATTTCATTGTCAGTGCCCTCAACCACTAACCTCCTTATATACACAAGAATTACTTCGTTTTGAGTCAAATCATAAACTATTATGATTATTTCAAAACGTCAGTTCCAAGAACCCTATGCTTGCTTCAATCCAAACATGGATTGAATAATCCGCAAACCTTGTTTGTCGGTTTTTCAAAATCGTCAGAATGTTGTAAACATTCTCCAAAAGGTTTCCTTTTCAGGAAAGCGATTTTGATTTATAACTGACATATTTCACAAATGAAATATACAGTTATCAACAAGCATCTTCAAAATGGATTTACCATGGCAACAGGTAAAAGGTTGAACCGTTATTAACACAATGTTGATAACGATACCTTTCCGTCAAAAGCCCAGCTTTGTACGTTGGTATGTTGCCTACCATGTATGTCTTCCTTGAAGACGTTTAATGTACCATAGGCACAATGCCTCGTGGTACAACAACTAGTATCCAAAATAGTTGTTAAACATGGAATCCATTTTCGATTCATGGCACTTTGCCATAATAGGGAGTCGATACCGTGTATCACTACCTCATACGTAATCAGTTGGTGTACCTTAAAAGATTAAGATCTTTATGAGGTGAGATCAGAAACCCATACCCCAGGTTGTTTTCTGACTCTCTCTGATCTACGCGGTTTCTTGTGTTTTTGAAGATTAATGGTATAGTTTCATCATTGATGAACTATTTGTGTTCCATTACGGACCTCGTGCCTAGAACAGTATTACTCCGATTTTCATCGAGTATCACTATCCTCCCACTGACCACTGCATATCGGTATTTCACTCAGGAAAAACCGCATGGTGAGCAACAATCACATTGTTCTCATGTGAGATTTATAAGTACTATACTTATGGTTTCCCTTAGGATAACCTATATTGGCACTTATCCAATTTGGGTCCTTAGTTTGGTATCATCCAAACTTTATGCCTGGCATACCCAAATTATCAGGAATGAGAAACCTCGTTTCTTTCCTGTTCACATCCTATATGATATCTGTCAAACAGATTAATATGGAACCTTATTCTAAATAAGTTTTGCACTGTTAATACATATCCTATTTGAAGGAAATGATAGCTCAGAGCGACTCGTGATAAACCTTATCATGTCCAACAAAATTCGGTTTTAGTTCGGACACATCGTCTAACTGACATGTCTCGTTTAATTGTGTCCTAGACAACAATGCCATAAATAAGTCTCTATTGATCAAATCAATTTGAGCTATTTATTTGTCATTTATATGTTTGAGATTTTATTATATTCAAAATATAAATTATGTTATTTACATCTAATGTATTTATCTCAGTATCATCTTTATATAATAAAACACTCAGTGTTCTATAATATAAAGGTTTTATCCGCAACGGATTAAACACTGATAAAGAGATAATGTCTCTAGTCAAACTAGTTACATTATAACAGTTCCTAATTTAAGTACACACCCCAGGTTAGTTCCTAAACTTAGGTATCTACGGTCGAAACAGCGACTTTCGTCCCGTTTCCGATTCGCAGAGGAATCTCAGTTTGAAATCAGTATCCTGCTCAAAGCAGATTCTGAATATCAATACATATATTTTATGTACCACACTAAGTATTTAAAATCTAATTTCAATACTAGCTGTGAACATAACTAAGACAAACATTTTTAAAGTTAGAGCCTCCCGCCCTTTCTTTAATTCCTTCGTGTCTTCCATATCCAAATGGTAGTCACTTTGGGATATGTCAATTATCCTTTTCAATACTTTAGGAACCTTAGGCCAAGCCTTGGGTTTTTAGAATATTGAAAGGAATGTGCACCTCGTGCTACATGCCCAATTGCAAACTTTGACTTTACATGAATAGTCAATTAATTCTCCAAGAATTATAAATTGCAATTTTAATACTTCTTAAATCCAAAATTAGATTTATTATAAGTATATTAAATTAAGCATTAAAGTCATCATCACAAAAATCTTCCAAAGATTTTATGCTCTACTTATCTTGCTTAATTTTGGGCTTAATGTATAATAAGTTATTTTATCAAATAAAGTAACCTATTATTTATTCCCAATGTGAAAATTAAATCATTTAAATATTTTAATCCTAGATTATATTTTAAATATCCAACTTTTCATTTTATCTTGATTACAATAGTCCAACTATTTAATCAACGATTAGTGGTACTATATATATTATAATGATTATAATAGTCCAACTATATAATCAAATATAATCCAAATTAATTAACCTCAATTACATTGATTACTATAATCCAATTATAATCAACTGTAAACTGAAATTAATTAATTCAAATATATTGATTAATATAATCCAATTATATATAATCAAGTATAATACAGTCCAACTGTTTAATCAAAACAACAATTTAAATATTAGTCTAACTAACATTTAATCTAATGACGAAATAAAATAAAATGAGCGTGTTTAGCGAGTATTCGAACGAATGTTGCAAATTCAATACTTGCCTCCCACTATTTTTCGTCGAGCCTCTAACCCTCTGTCGAGTACTCGGGAAACCGTGTTTCCTAGTGGGCTAGGATCCTGTTAAATATCACACAATCTTGACTTTGGCCAACAAATTGTATGATAATTAACTAGGTAGATCTCGAAGATCAATTGGATCTCATCCAACTCCTAGATCCAGTAGGTGGACATCCAAGTCCCAAACATATATCTTATATATGCCTATACATCGAATGTATACCCTAACCTATTTCCTCTGAATCAACTAGGCCTTGGCTTTGGCACAACAAACCTAATGATTCCAGTCAAGCGCGGACCCATTGACATGGAAGCTTCGTAATCAATGTCAATGGACAAGAAGTGGTCTTGACTTTGGCCACAAACCACAACTTGGACACGACGACACCGATATGGAACAAAGCCTCGTGATTAAAACACATCTTTGATGGACAAGGGCTTGACTTTGGCCAACAACCCCTGCCAATCTCGGATCTTGAGTAAGAATCACTCAATGGAAGGAAAAACGCATGATATTTAACGAGGGTTTTTCGCGTGCAAATTGGCTACCAATTTAATTATCTTTGTTAAGGTCTCATCATCATACACCCTTAAGCATGCATTCTAAACACATAATAAAGCGAGTATGAAATAAAATAATAATGATATGCGGATGGATATTTTACATTGATCCTAGATCAAATCTCTCACTTTCTCTCTCCCGCTAGCACTTGTATTATTTTCTACCCGTTACACTACACTTCTAAAGAAACCTCTTTACATGGAGGGGAATAGGTGAGAAGAGAATACAAAGAAATAGGAGATAAGGCTGGACACGCAGGTCCAATTAATAAATCAAATTTATTACAATTTCCAAAATCGCCCAATCCCGACTAATATCCATCCGATATACATTATTCAAACATCACAACCATGTATTCATACAAGCATGTTATCAATCAATCAATCAAATTAATTAATCTTGATTATTAGTGATCATCCAATGTTCAAACAAAGATTTGATTTTGTTCGAGTCAAACTCGTTTTGCAAACATGTACTCAAAGTACAATTTCTACGAATTAAATTAAATTACATAATTAAATCCAATTTAATACGTATTTAATTCTAATTCATTATTTAATTCCAAATTAAATATTACACTTTTATTAACGAACCTTTACGACTTAAATTCCAAATTTAATCGCAACGGGTCTCAAAGCCCGATTAACATCTAATGTTTTATTTAATTAAAGTCCAATGGGCTTTTAATTAATTTCTATAAGGCGTGGACTTTTGGTCAACTCGGGTCAAACCGAACAACCAAAATCCAATCCGGGAGTTACCCCCCATAAGCCTTTAAATTAATTTTGGCCCATTAGGCCCAATTAAATAATTAAGGTCCATTAAGTCATAATTGGACCTTTTGGATTCGGTTTTGGGCCTAATTGGATCCAACCAATTTTGCCTAAACCCAACTTTGTTACAACAAAGCCCAAAAGCCCAATTACAACCCAACAAGCCTAATTTCCAAAATCAAGCCCAAATTAATTAACTTATAAAATTCCAAATTTCACAATTAATTAACCTAAGTGTAATACACAATCAATTACCCAATTAACATTTCTAAAATATCAATTAGCCTAATTAATCATGCACTTTGACAACCAAAGTGTCCAACACAATTCAATTAAAATCAAACCCCTTAACATGCTTTCAACTGCTTCAAGTCTCGCAATTAGGGGTTTTTCAATTCGATTCGGTTTCAATCCAATTGAGTCCACAATCTTAATTTCCCAAATCAATACAATTCATCCAATGAATTAAAACAACAAAATCACAAAGAATTTCATGTTCTTTAAAATCGGCCAAGCCACTTTAAAAGGGAAAAATGTTCCAAATCAAAATTCAATCCAATTGAACTTCAAAACAACATTAACCAATTGTTTTAAGTCATCCAATGATCAAACAAAAACAAATTACCAAGACATTAGGTTCTTCCAATTTTCGGCCAAGCCTCCAATTTGGGGAAAAATGAATCCAATCCAATTTCATGAAATTGACCACACACAATCTCAATTAAACATGTTCTAAGCATACTTAAACATCCAATGCAATTAAAACATGCTTAAACACATTTTACCCAATTAAAGTTTCATGTTCAACCTAAGAATTGGGGAAAATTGATCTAATCCAATTTTCTTGAAATTGATCATGCACAACTTCAATTCAACCTCATTCAAGCATAATGCATCAAACAATTCAACCAATCATGCCTAAATCGAGTTTACCCAAATTAAAGTTTCTACCAAAATTTGCAAATTGGGGAAAATCAATCCAATGATTTTTTTGTCAAATTGATTACATATATCTCAAATTAGATCATATATAAGCATTATTGATCAATCAATTTGTCATAATCAAACTAAAATCAAAAAGCCCCAAATTTGCCAAGAACCCTAATTTCGGATTTCATGCATCAATGGCTCTAGATACCATGTTGGAGTTTAATCAAGTCCACAAGATCACAAACAATGCATAAAATCAACATATGAACACATCAAAGGAGTAAGGCGGAATTCAACTCACATTGATGGGGTTTGATGAAATGAAGAACACAAGCCTTCAAGCTTCTCAAACTCGCGGTAATGGAGCTCCTTGTGCTGCTGGACTGCTCGGTTTTGGGGCTGTCTTCCTCTCCAAGATTCGGCCATGCATGGACTCCATTGAAGCTCCAAGCTTCAAGCTTTCCAAGCTCATGAAGATGCTTCCCTATCACCTATATATTACTCAAGGTGTGCTAGCACTTGTTCATCTTCCATTTTGCTTCTCAAAGATTTCGTGAAACCAGAAAAAATGAAGAAATCGGCACCATGCCGTGAGAAGAGGAAGAGAAGAAGAAGAGGGAAAAAAGAAAACGTTTTGGCTCCAAGCCAAACGTGTACTGTTACCGAAAAGTGAGAGAGGGAAAACCTTTTGTATATTTCATTTTTTATTTTCCAAGTAAATAAAAAATACATATACTCAACTTAAATTCAAAAGTCAAAAAGGCAAGGAATAAAAAATGTTATATTCCATCTCAAGCCTTTTAAAAAGCTTTCAATCATTTCACATCATCACTATTCACATCACATGTCTTCACTTTATCAAAGTGACATTTGTCAAGTCATATCACTCAAAGTGACAATTGATTTGACGATTGACGCGACTAGCGATTTGACGCTTGATGTGACTCGCGTGCCGCGCTCGAATTCGAAATGCGAATGCGCTCGCAATCACTCTCGGGCTCGGGTTCGCTAATTCCAAATTAACGAATTTTCCGTCGCGTCGAATTAAGTGATTACGCCTAGCGCTATTACGTATTATCGCTAAAATTAATTCTACATTCTAAATTAATTCGTTCGCCCGAATTAAAATCTAATTTTAATTCCGCGTCGAAATCCAATTTCGATTAATATATCGAATATATTAATTTTATCGATTAATTCCAAATTAATCGTTCTCTCTCTTTAACGATATTTTATCCGAGATAAAATATCTCCGTAATTAATCCCAGATTAATTTTCTCTCTCTCTCATCGAATTAATCCCAGATTAATTCTCTCTCTCTCTTCCAATTAATCCCAGATTAATCAAAGTGCGAGTAATACGTCATCGGTGAATCTTCAGGAAGCGACCCATGAGATCTCCGGATATGTTGGCAGTAAATACGATCGTCGGACTGTCCGAACACGTAAGTACCTCGTACTACGTTTATATCGATTTACAAGACAAGGTTGGCTTCTAGCAAAGCGCCATGCCTACCCAATTCTCCAGAAATATTCTTACAGGAATATATAGATCTGTATCAAGCGTAGTATACCGTAGTATTGTGTATATTGGCCCAGTATCGGATAATCACGTGCTAGGGCTGGGGTGGATAAGTGTCTCCCCCGTCCGAAACACATGTCGGATGTCTGGTAACATAGTCTCTATAATCGGATATACATGACCTGGTCACAATATCCCGATTGGTTGCGCAACACTCAAGAGCACTAGTACCGTATCCTGCGTGACATCATCTCCAAATGACTGAAGTGACACTTCCATCTTGACATCACACCCAATACACTACGACTCTCTGATAAACCCAGAAGTGGTGTACACAGAACCGGTTAAAGCCCCCTACCACCAAGACCAAAGTTTTATCGATTATCGTAAGTATTAGCGATGCAAGTCTCAGGTTAAGACTATACACACTACCTACCTCGATTTCGGCCTCCCATAGACACGTAGTCATAATACCAATGGGATTCCGAGGGGTCTATCCAGAGCGAATCTGTTTCCCGTACCATCGGTGAAACACGACCTCCTATCGCACTTGCATAAGTATCCAATACTTATATATATGAGAACTATGCCGTTGTGCCCTCACAAACGCGCACAAGTGCAACTACTAGCCTATTCCGCATTATCGATGTCCTGTCTCGATAATACTACGGCTAGGGATATTTAATGATTAATCCTTAGTGGACTGATACTGTCTCATATCATCTCAATCCAGGAACTAATCATATGGACCTCTCTTCATTTATATATCTATGGTGATCTAATCACAAATGATGAGAGTGCAATTTCCTTGTCACATAGTTAATTTGCTACAACAACACAATGATCTGTGCAAATAGTGACGCTATGGGTCATTTATTTTAAATCCAACATTTGGTCCCGATTTTCTAACATACTTGTTAGAAAATGAGCCTCAAAGTTATAAAGAAGTTGTGGCTTCTCCGGAGGCACCTCTTTGGAAAGAGGCTATTAACAGTGAGATTGATTCAATCCTACAGAACCATACTTGGGAGTTGGTTGATCTTCCGCCAGGTTGTAAGCCGCTGGGCTTACAAATGGATATTCAAAAGGAAGATGAAAACGGATGGATCAATAGATAAGTAAAAGGCAAGACTTGTCATAAAAGTTTATAGACAAAAAGAAGAACTTGATTACTTTGACACCTATTCACCGGTGACTCGCATCACATCGATAAAATGCTCATAGCCATAGCAGCTATATTTGGTCTTGAAATACATCAAATGGATGTAAAGACGACATTCTTGAATGGTGAATTGGATGAAGAGATTTACATGGAACAACCAGAAGGGTTTAGTGTTCCTGGACAAAACAGAAGGTGTGCAAACTTGTAAATCCTTGTACGGATTAAACAAGCACCGAACAATGGCATGAGAAATTTGACAAAGAAATGTTGTCAAATGGGTTTAAAACCAATGAGTGTGATAAGTGTGTGTACACCAAATCAACTCAAAAAGGATATGTCATTGTGTGTCTCTATGTAGACGATATGCTGATAATTGGTAGTAATCATGAAATGATTCAGTCTACCAAAAACGTGTTATCCAGCAGATTTGATATGAAAGATATGGGGATAGCTGATGTGATCCTAGGAATAAAGATTTCTAGGACATCAGACGGATATATATTATCACAGACTCATTATATTGAGAAGATACTCGATAAATATATCAAAGGGGATCTAAATGTGGCTAGAACCCTGTAGACCTAACTCTTCATTTATCAAAGAATACTGGTTCAAGCATATCGCAACTAGAGTATTCGAGAATCATCGGAAGTCTGATGTATCTCACGAATTGCACACGACCTGATATCGCTCAAGCTGTGAATCGGCTTAGCAGATATACGAGCAATCCAGGACACAACCACTGGAAAGCCATAGTAAGAGTTTTGAGGTATCTGAGAGAAACTTCAAAATATGGGCTACAATTACGAGAGATATCCTGCTGTACTAGAGGGATACAGCGATGCTAACTGGATATCTGATACGGTGGATTCCAAATCCACGAGGGATTTGTTTTCACACTTGGTAATGCAGCCGTGTCATGGAAATCCCTCGAGGCAAACGTGTATTGCCCGGTCTACTATGGAATCAGAATTCATAGCGTTAGACAAAACTACGGAAGAAGCAAATGGCTTAGAAACTTCCTGGAGGATATTCCTAGTTGGCCCAAACCGGTGCCAGCAATAAGCATACATGTGACAGCCAATCGGCTATTGGGAGAGCCCAAAATACAATGTATAATGGTAAAGTCTCGACACATACGTCGAGACATATACCATAGAACCATACGTCAACTGCTCTCAAATGGCATAATAACGATCGATTATGTCAGGTCGAAGGAAAACCTAGCGGATCCACTACTAAAGGTTTACCTCGAGAGCAAGTTGAGAAGTCATCGAGGGGAATGGGCTTAAAGCCTATAATCTAAGAATTGTCACTGTGGAAACCCAACCTAGTTGACTGGAGATCCCAAGATCTAGGTTCAAAGGGACAACATAAACTTTGTGCAATTCAAAATAAGCACTGAAGATTTTCGTACTCTTTCCCATTCCGATAATGACGCTGAGTGCTGTCTGTCATTGTTAGGATAAGCTAAGCTTTTTATGATCACTATATTAGGAGATGATTCCTAATGGGGGTAAGACAGATTACCTCTTCATAGCATATCACCTATTTCAAGTAACAGTGAGGCCGCTTCCATGGGAACCTTTAAAGGCGGGTTACCCCAAAAGTGCTTGATAAATCCAGGACCGTTGTTCAGGCCAAAATGAACACAACCGTAGAACGGGAAAATGGTCGAATTAAAGCTGTATGTTGGCAATTGTCTTGGTTTACACCAACGGCAAAATAGTCAAGACTATGGTCACTGGTTTGCCAAGTAAATCCGATTGCCACTCACTAGGAAAGGTTCAAGGCGAAAGCTACCTATTTCGATGCAGTTTTAGTTATGATAACTCTCTCAAGTGTCTCCATGAATATTTGAAGATTGTGGGGGATTGTAGAAAATTCTTCAATATATTTCATTAAGGGTATTTCTGTCATTTGGTTGGATTGGGTGCTTGTGAGGGGTACAACCCTTGGCGGTTGCACCCCATCCCAAAGGGTGCCCTATTGGCACCTTTCCATGCCTTATATAAGAGGCTTTATATCCAAAACAAGAGACAGAAAAGGATATCCGAATTTCTGGAAGAGACATTTTGTTTCCTTTGTTTTAGAGAGAGTTTCACCACATTTCCTAGTTTCGAATACTTTGTCAGGAGTGCTCTTTGGACAAGAAGGAACCAATTATCCTGGGAGGACATTGGCCAATGCGAATCTGTATAGCACCTGTGACGGGTCCAATAAGTTCTTAAGGACAGAGATATCTCGACTTGGATTGAATCTATAAACTTGATTTCCAGGTTTTGTTTTAAAGGTTTTTCTGTTTTTAGGGTTTCTTGCATCTAGATCTACTTTTGTTGTTGGATCTGTTTGTTTGCATGTTTATATTACTGTTTAATGACACCATTTAACAACAGCCAGCTGGTGTATTCAGCAATTTCCAAACAATACTTGTATGTGTAAGCTCCAATACTTGTAGTGTCTATGTCTGTGGTTGGTTGGATCTTCTGGCATAAATTTAGTAGTGCTTTTTAAATGTTTTTTTGTTGACAGAGTGTAGGCACTGCATTTTTACACATAAGTCCCTATGATGAGTCTCCTTTTGGAGACACTACCTTTTAAGTCACGGAGGTCACGGGAAAACGGACATCGGAAGGGGAAATTCAGAATAAACAAGGTTCACTGTTTTCGTTAGTGCTGCGTTCGTGTTTACGTTCGAACGTCAAACGGATTGCGGGCGTTCGTGCCGCGTTCGAGGAAGCGTTCGAACGGTGTCGGTAATTATGCTTTTGCTGCTAGCCTCACATCCAGCCCAATTAGCCCCCCAAAGCCCATAAAAACACAGCAATTTAAATAAATAAATATTAATTAAAACATTAACTAAGAAATAATAATTAAATTAATTAAATAATTAAATAAAACATATACCAAACATAAAATAAACAATTACCAACTTAAAACTAAAATCATGCCTAAATTTAACAAATCACATACTAAATCAAAATATAATCATACCAAGTTAAAATCAATCAACCAATATATTATTCCTAACTTAAAATATTGTATTCCTAAACCAAGCCAATCAAATATTCAACCTTCCCTATCTAGCCAAGATTTGCCCCCCCTCAATCTTTGACTTCCCTTAACCAAACCAAATCAAATCCCTCTTTAATTAGCCAAATCTCTTTCCTTGTCAAGCCCAACCCTTTTGCCTATAAAAGAACCCTTCACCAACCTTCTCAACCCTAGTCCCTAGTCCCTAGTCCCTAGCTCATACACAACACACAAGAAAATTACAGGAAGAAGACACCCAAAAAACAGTAAGCAAAAGATAAAGAGGAGACGGCAACGAAACCACAAGGAAACAGTAGCAAAACGGACTCAAAACAGTAAGACAACGAACAAGAACAGTGAACCGGGAGAGTTTTGGGAGCATCCACCCTTCCGACGATCGTGTACCATATATCCGAGAGGTGATTTAAAAGGTTAGACCTGAGGGTATCTTTCACACTTATTCTTATTTAATTTCTGGTCATTTACTTTGATTATATTTTCAATACTTGCGGCATTTTTTGTGTGTATGATGTGTGTTGTGGGTATTGGATGAATGGAAGAGTGTTGTCTCTTGTGGTATATAGGATGGAAACCCAGACGTAAATTCCGTAGCCGAATCCGAATGGACGGTAGTGCGGTCTGTACATGGGACACAACTCCACGTATCACTTGAGTAAACAGCACATTCTCTTGTGTTGTGTTGCTTTGGTTTTTTTATTTCTTGTCATTTAAATTCTGTATGTTACTTATTCTCGTATGATATGATCGAGTGCATGGGCTTAGTAAGTGCGATGAAAGGTTCCCTAATTGGAGGGGTTAAAATCCTTCACCACGACGCTTTGCCGCACCGATTGATGTGTGTTCGGTTGAATGCGAGATACATTCAATCGAGCATACCTAGTTTGATATGATTGTCTTTATTTTCGCATGCATGATTCAACCGAGCGCATGGGTTTAGTAAGTGCGATGTGAGATCCCCTATGGGGAGGGGCTAAAGCCCTTTACCATGATGCTTTGCCGCGCCGGTTGATGTGTGCCCGGTTAGACACAAGATACGTTCAATCGGGCACACTATGTTTAATATCATTGCTTTTAATTCTTTGTATGCATGATTCAGTCGAGCGCATGGGCTTAGTATATTGGTCTCAAGGTCCTCTCATTGAGAGATCAAGAGCCCCAAAAGGCCACCTTTACGGTAGTACTTCGCCGCGCCCCTTTATTTTGTTTTTTATGTATTGTGTCTCATTTCATGCATCAGGTCTGTTCCCGTTCGAACGCGTTTACGAACGCAACTCGAACATGCAAGCATTTTTGCCTTATCATTCATCAGGTCTCATTTCCGTTCGAACGCGTTCACGAACGCCATACGAACGTGAGCATTCTGTTTCATTTCCGTTCGAACGCGTTATCAAACGCCATACGAACGCGAGCATTCTGTTTCATTTCCGTTCGAACGCGTTACCAAACGCTACTCGAACGTGAGCATTCTGTTTCATTTCGTTCGAACGCGTTTACGAACGCTACACGAACGTGAACACACTGAACTGAGTCTGTCTTATCATATTCATGCATAATTGCTTCTTGGTTGATCTTTCTTGTGTTATATAGCCAACCGTATTATTTGTATCCCTGCATTTATCCATTCTATGTGTGTTCTCGGGATTGTATTCAAGCATGATTAGGCTGTTAGCATGTTATTTGGTTAATAGGTTCATGAGATAGTACTCAAGCATGATTAGGTTGTTTTTAATTTTCCATATTATAGGATTGAAATATGTTCATGAGATTGCCATGTGATGTTGCATGTTGTGATGAACTTGTTGATGTATGCATATGAGAATTTAGAAGCATGATCCTCTCTTGGAAATAAGTGTTACTTAAGCCTGGTTAAATTATTACATAAATCCTTTCATTAACAAGTGACATAAGTAAGGGACCATTCCGAACCCAACGGTTTGAGGTCTTCCCTTGCGAGGGGTGAGTGCGGCCTTAAATCTTTGTCCCGTTCACACCGGGTGGCGACTCCATGTTAGTTATTTCGTACTTCCCAACTAGTGTCGCGAGCCTAGAACGGCGTCGCCCAGGTCCTGTTGTCTACAGTCTGGCGACTCCACTGGGGATAGAGAATTGACCCCGAAATATTGTCTTGTGATGTTTGGATTTATGTTTTAATTGACCGTGTCTATAGTGGATAAAGTGAGGGTTTAATCAAAGGCATTTTAAGGCTATGTAATGGTTTGGTGTCTTCCTTCACACTATACCTTTCTAGAAGGAAAAGCTGTGAGGGCACCTAGATAGCCATCTACTTGTAGCCTATTGTGATGGACTAATTTGGAGGACTCGTTGTTTATTCCTGACACCAAGCGATAAGAGCCTAAGAGGCTTGGGTATTTATGTGAGCCTCGCTCCACCTTCCCTCTGGGGGATCTACAACGGGAAATCCATTTGACAGCCCGTCACACACCATAGCTCATTGGCACGTACCTTAGTGTATAAAAAAAAGGGTGCGCTCTCTTGGTTGCTCGAACCCTTGAGTGGGGAGACCTAGTTGTGGGCCATCCTTCGCCGGTGAGAGCCTTTGTCTATACTCTTGCTAACCCACCCATAGACCGGGTTGGCTAAAGTAACAATTATTTCTTGAATATGTGCTTGTGGACCATCCTCATTTGGATGCAGTTGGACTATTGTCAGAAATGCGGGCTTGTGGGCCATTTAAACTGGGGCAAGTTCGTACCTTATGACTATTAGGCCCAAAGCTTCTGAAATGTTGATGGCCACTTTGGTAAAAAAATTATTATGTCATGTTTGCATCATCTTTCTTCTATGCTTGTGTTTGGGAACATCGTCGTTTGAATCCATTTGGACCATTTGTCATGGGATATGGACTTGTTGGGCCATTTAAACTGGGACAAGAACGTATTTCATGACTATTGGGCCAAAGGCTTCTAAGTGATTGATGGGCCATTTTGTGATTGTGTTCGGAACGTTATCATTTGGGTTTAGTCGGGCACTTGTCATGAGATGTGAACTCATTGGGCCATTTAAACTGGGATGGGTTCACTCCTATGACGATTAGCCCGAAAGATTCTAAAATGATAACGGGCCGATTTGTGTGAAAATTTAATTGATTTAGTATATTATATATGTTACATGCATCTTATGCACCCATGCATACATACATCATGCTAACCCTTGTGTTTTAAAAGCCATCATAGACTCCCGTTGGGTTAGGGAAGAGGGAATACTCACCAAAAGACCGGTAACCGTATGAGTACATCCGATAATGAGGTATCCCGGATAATCAGTTGGAAAGCGTTTAGCCAAGATTACCGAACAGTTGCAAGCCCTACTACTTGCCATGACAAATATGGCTGTGCCCCGTGCTGGGGGAAATTCTGAGAATGTAAGGCGGAGGAGCCTCCGAATGGGTTGGGGGATGATATCCCCGCTTTTGATGATGATATGGCAGAGTATGCAACAGACAGAGTGATTGGGTCTCAGCCGAGATACAGAAACTCAGGGATCAGGTTGAATCTGTTACCCGCAAGATGAGGGGTAAGAATGAAGATTTGCTAGATTATGAGACAATGAAGTTTTGAGGAGCAGTTGCTAGCGCAGTTTAAGATGCCGGATTTGGCTAAGTTCAATGGGAATGGAGATACGAGGGTGCATCTCCGTCAGTAATGTGGTCGGTTATGAGTTCAGTTGGCATGTCTCAGCAGCAAGTACAAAAGATGTTCGGGATGTCACTCGAGGGGGCACCCGTAGTATGGTACCATAACCTAGACAAGCAGGTTAGGAAGATTGGAGGGAGCTAGCTGATGCTTTTTTAAAAACAATATGTCACGGCGGACCTGGAGATTGACTTGTCACTCCGTGACTTAGAAAATATCAAGCAGAAGCCGGAGGAAAATTTCAAGGAATATGTGGACCACTGGAGGAGCCAGCTTCTGAAGATGCAGACCCG